>JBBPCY010071631.1:0-11737 GCA_037974405.1 Brachyalestes nurse | reverse complement strand
TTTTAGAGGTTTGTTTGGGGTCGTTGTCCTGCTGGAACATCAGTGACCTCTGATGCAGATACAGCTTTCTGACACTGTGTCCTACATGAGAAATACTTGATTTTCTTGAAAAATTTCAGGGGTACCAACAATTTTGTCCACGTCTGTATGTACACACATTTATATATGTAGATAAATAGATGGATAGATAGATATACAGATAAAACACGTCAGTAAATGCAGCTGTGTCTGTATACACTTTTTGTAGTGTGTGTATGTGTATGTGGTGGTGGTGGTGGGGCAGATGAGCATGTAGACCAGTACGAGAGTATAAAATATGCATCATTGCCCACTTATTGAGAGCTCAGGTCGAGTGTAGGGGCGAATGTGTGTGACTGATGAAATGCTTGGAGGAGGGGGAGGGGAACGTGTAACGTAAGATCTTACATGTTATCCACTGATACTGAAAAGCTGCTTTATATGTGCTAACCTTGACAACCCAGCTGTGTCTTTATGGTTATTGATTGCAAGGATGCGGGTCAATGTTGAAATTCAAGCCTTTCATATATATATATATATATATATATGTGTGTGTGTGCGTGTGTGTGCGCGTGTGTGTGTGCGTGTGTGTGTGTGTGTGTACTCCATTTGTTTCTTGGCATCATTTGTTAGTGCCCCTTTTTTATCATTGATTAATGGTCTGTACCCCCACAGGACCACCAGAGAGCAGTTATTATTTGAGTGGTGGATCATTCACAGCACAGCAGTGACACTGACATGATAGTGGCATATCAGATAGAGTGTGTGTGTGTGTGCGTGTGTGTGTGTGTTTCACACACAGCAGTGCTGCTGTAGTGTTTAAACCCCTCAGTGTCTCTGCTGGACTGAAAATGGTCCACCAACCAAAAATATCCAGCCAACAGTGTTCAGAAACTGATCACTGAGGAAAGACTGGAGAACAACCGACACAAACTGCAGCGTCACATGAACTATCTGCATGGTGGACCTAGGGGGGTCCAATAGAGTGGACAGTAAGTGGACACAGTGTAACAAACACACAGGGTTGATAAAAGGTTCTAACAGATGATTCAGATAAACAAATGGACTTCAATCTGTACCTGAAAACTACAAAAGTGCATCTGTATGGAGCTGATAAAGTGTACAATGAGTGTAGATATTCAGCCACTGCTACTGTCACTGAAACTTAAGTGGAACGGGACTGAGATGGAAGCTTTCTGCTGCAGGCCATGCATCAATAAATCCATCTTCATAAAGGCAGGAGACTACTTATGCGTTTTCCTCCATATTTTTCATTTCCACTGCTGTAGACTGGACTAGGAGTCACCTGACCCAAGTAGCATCCACTGCAACTTCCCCAGGGATGTCATTGTCCATTCATGTGGTCTGAGTGTTGTCTGGGTCTGAGTCTCTGCTGCTAAATCTGTCTAATTAATGAAGAACCAGAGGAACTGGATAATGAAGCTGGGAAAACAATTCCCCCTCCACACAGGGGCTCCACTCTCCCTCTCATGCTCTGAATGTTTATTTACGACTTGCATGGATCTCCTGCACTGACACAGCTCTGCTGCAGTTTATTCACCCTCAACAAGAAGGTTTTTATCACTTGATGCGTTTCGGATCAGCCGCCGTGACCCCCACCCGCCGTCCCCCCGGCTCCCCACCTCGTCCGTATAGTCCTCGGAGTTTTCTGAGAAAGCTTTATTAAAAGTTAGGAGAGGGTTTTAGCAGCCTTTTGTGAATGATGGATCGCCGTCATTAGCGTGCGCTCTCTCGCGCTGTCATTTGGACATTTAGGTCAGTCTGTTATCCCAGTAAATTGTAAAATCAGACACCATGGAAGAATAATAGAGAGAGAGGCGCGCATCCCTGCCGAGATGAGGCCCCCTCTCATCGAGAGCGATTAAAGATGCTTTACGGCCTTCCACACTTTTGTCTTCAGAACTGAGCTTTTCAGCGTGATTCATCTTCTCCACATGTTCACGCAGGGCTGTCCTGGTGACACCATTCCCTCAGCCTTAAATCGTCACTTAGACTTAAACTTTCTTGGTTTATCTGTATTGATTATTTTCCAGTTTGTGAAATCGTCATTACAGGAAGGTTCTCAGGATCACCTAGGCCTTCAGGCATTACATGGACAAAAGACATGCCCTGGGGGATCCAAAAGCGTTTATTTGTAAACCAGTATTTGGACGGTACACGGTGATAGCAATAGGGATATTGTGCTACTGCAACTAATTAAAACAGCTTTTGCTGATGTTCTGCCTGTCCACAGGTGTCCAAAAAGTCTCCTAGCTAGACATTCAAATCGTGAACTGAATATTGACGTCTGAGAGATATTGCAGGTCCGATACCATACCAGGCATGATATAGTCTTAGACCAGCACAATATAAACATAATCTACATCCAGGATATGTCTTGTGTTTCCTGGGATGTTTAAACATGGCAGGGATTTCAGAACTACTCTCACTTCATTATTAACAGCTTCATGTCCTACATTTCTCTAGTATTTGTTTCCCTGAGGTTTGTTTATGATGTTTGTGCTGTTTTACAAGAATCAAGAATCATACATTATTTTAACATTACTACTGTGACACTTCTCAATATTTGTTAGAACCAAATATACTCAATCAAATTAAGATTTGGGGAATCTGGAGGCCAAGTCAATACATTTCCTGAACCCAGATGAACTCAAATGAACTATTTCAGTGCTAAATATGGAAATGAGTCCAACTGAGCAATCGCACCAGCCACACAAACATAGGGGGTTAAACAGGTTCAGGCATGGTACGTCATCTTGTGTGTTTAAGCTACAGGTTCCAGGACAATCTTTTAGGCAACTTTATAAAATCGCAATTTTAAAAGAAATGCAAAAATAATCTTTAATTCCAGTGTAATAGGAATTTAGTGTAATAAGTATTTTTGGAGCATTTCTATTGTTTCTGTTCTTCATCAGTTTCACACGTGTTCATCATCAGCGTGTGTATCACATTAAACCCTGTTGTTTCAGCAAGAAAAAATGGTTTCCAATGGTAAGGGACACTTTAACCTAAATTTCTCAGTTTTGGGTCAGCATCTGCTTGAAAGACCTTAAAACTTTAAAAGGTTTTTTTTCCAAAAGAAACAGAAATCCCAAAAAGTCACTAGTTCACTAGTTTCAGATAAAGGGTTTCTTCAGGCCATCATGAATAGCCCAGCACTGACTGCAGATTGGCTCCTGTATTGCTCTTATCTTCATATATTGAAAGACTCCCGAACCCACCGTGGCTGAGATGTAGAGATTTGATCGAACGTCAGGACACTTCCTCAAATTCCAATTATCTGCTCATTACCAGAATAACCAGGTACATGCCTGCTTTAATTACTTCATGTCCTCAGCTTTGAGTTATGGCCTCAGGATCTGATGCAACATTGGGTGAAGCGTGCTCAAAGCTAAAGAAAGATAAATCATCTTCATTAGCCTTCATCACCAGCGAGATAAGAACAAAAAAGTCCTCTGTGCCTGAGAACATGTTGAAGAAACGACAGCACACTCACCTCTGCGGCTGTTTGTCCCTAATCCTCTAAGCCCGAGTGCCTTCACCGCTTGACTAGTATTGCGTCCCGTTTGTAGATGGAAATGAACTTTTTCACAAACTGAGAAACATTTTACAGTGAAAGTAAAGGTGTTCTTAAGGTCGGCCGATATGGAAAATATAAAACACCACATGATTTAATTCTTCATAGTACCACTTTACAATAACACTACCCTTACAGTGAGTTAATAAAATGAGTCTATTTGTGATTAAAGCTTTGGTCTATAGGATTGAGAAGAAAGGGGAATTTCTCCTCTCCCTCTTTGCTGTATTCCAGCCTTGCCACCAAAGCCCCTGCACTGTTTTTTTTTTTTATCCTTGACCAAAACATGGAGTAAACTCTAAACAGCTTGATAGAACATGCTTCACAGGGGCCTTCCTCTTCCTACTTTAGCTAGAAATGTGGCCTCAAACTCCCTCCAGTTGCACTGAGAAGTTGCACTGGTGTTTACCTTTGTTTCATCACGAGCTCGGTCTAGGTCTTTCTTTTTGGCTTCTTTTCTTCGTCTGTAATCTTCTGTTTACTTGTCTTTTGTTTGTACTTGTCTTTTGTTATGTGCACTGTTTTTGGCAGAGGAGGGACGGACAGTCTTTTCACTGCTGGTGTTTGTTTGTCCACCACTGTAAAACTCCTGAACCACTCACAGAGGATATTGAACTTGACCAAGAGCAAATGTCAATCGACTAAACAAACACTACCCCACCGACAAAACAAAACAAAAGCGATCAAACGAACCCCCTCAATCATTCACCACCCCTGACAAAACAAAACTGCCCAACAAAACACAGCCTTTTTGACAAAATGATTGAAACTGCTTCATGTGCAGTTGTGTAAAATTAGTGTATGTGTCTGACTTTGTTGGGGTTGTGGGGGTTTGGGGGCTCCCCACTGGGAACTGCATATGATCCAGAACCAATTATTGTTGATGCCATATTTTCCAAGTGGATACATTATATTTGCTGATAAAAAAAAACTCGTTTTTTAGTTCTCCATGTGACTGAAACTGATCCTTACATTCTTGTATATGGTTGTTGTGTTGTTCACATGCTCTCTTCAGTCTAATTACTCTAAAAGAAATCTCTTTACAGTGCAAGCAGTTCTAGAAGTACTGATTAAACTACATCTAAAAAACCGTGCAGTGATTTATCATTTATCACCATAATGATAACATATCATTTTGCCCACCCATACTCACTTCCTCCACACATGCCTGCGCTCCCCGTACACGTACTCTAGGTAGTGCAGTTCTTCATTTTCTCCATCATTATACTTTAGTACAGCGACTAATTAACGAGACGAAGCTGATGTGGATCGCCGGAAGCTAATTATACTAATGGTGTCTGCTACTATAGGCGAAGAGGTGCAGAGTGTTTAACTGGGTGAAATCCACAGAGCAGCAGTTCTGTGTACACTTATTAATATATACAATAAGACAATTATTGGGAGCACTCCAAGCTTGTAACATCTGTTTTCTTTCAGTGTTGATTTGAAGGTTAACAGCTGTAATTGCTTGTTTTGTGCTTCTCTTTCAGAGCGAGACCTTGTGTTTTCTTTAGAGAGCTATTGGGTATCGCTCCTTGAGGGGTCCTAGGCAGTGAATGTGTTCTATTTTGGCCATTCATTTCGGCCTTATCAGTAATAAACATGGTGCGTAGAGCTTGAAAATCTCCCTCCCAGGTGCTGAAATGATTTTTTGTTCTTGAGCAGGCAGCGCACCCCCAAAGCAGAGGGTGGTCTGCTATCCGGTTAAAAGACGTGTATAAAGCACATCTCGCCCAAGTAGTCCAGCATTGTTAATGAACAGGAGCTAAAAGTGGATCGGTTAGTGTTCAACACATGACATGGTGACAGTCCCCCACCCATTAGCGCTCATTCATTATTAGCCACATTAGCATTTTTGAGCACACATTATTCCGTTAATGATGGGTCTTTATTAAGGATTGCCATTAATGATACTGAATTATCTTTGCACTCTCTGCCATAAATTATCCTCCAAATGTGTGTTCAGCCTGACCTTTTGATGAGAAGAAGATGAAAACTGTCACGTGTGAAGAGGGGCAGAATTCTTTTTTGAACATGCTTAACTAGGGGTGGGCCTAAAGGTGGACATTATTAGATATAATGTTGCAATACCTGAAGACCTTCATGATATAAATTGGAAAATCACTAGCGATGGCACAGAAATTGGGGGAAAAGTCCAAAAAAAGAAAGTCATGCTTTGGTCCTGTACTGCAAAGATAGTGATACGTCCCACTCCCCAAAATGAATTAAACGATTGTGGTTACAAATGAAAGATGACCAATTATCATATACTGAAACATTTTTCTACAATATGGATGTGCACGAGTGCTCAGGTACTTGATTAGCCATTCCAGGTGCCTGTATTTGAGTACTGAAAACAGGATGCACTTTCAGGACATGGTTGGGAAAGATGATGTAGTGTGGCTACAACTTAGCTAACTATACTTGCTAGAACCAAACTGGCATTTCATCCCCTGAGGAGAAAATATAATGTGGAGAATCTACTGCCGCAGCTGTTAGCTCTAGTGTTAGTGCTCATCAGCTCATCTGAAGATGCAGCCGCTGTTACTCAAGTGAAGGTTTTCTATGGCTATTTTTGACATGTTTTCAAATGTAAGCCAAATATATTTAAAGACTGCTACCACCAGTTTACCATTTGTGTATTATGAAGTATGATGGGTTGAAAAATATCAATAGGTTTTTCATATGAATCAAGGAATTATCCATTTATTAATTCTTATGAATGTAAGAATAGCAAAATAAGTCAGAAAAACAATATTTCTTTTCTATTTTGTGGTATGTCATGGTATTATAAAATGCTGTCATCAAAGTTTCAGGTAATCTCACCAAACTCACATATTGGGTTGCTCACTGTTGTCCTATGTTATATGTAGTATATACAGTGTAATATTGTCATATGGCCCACTCCTTGCTGAGACTCTGATGAAATGGTGCCATCCCATGCATTACTAATGTGTTTATTTCTGTCCTCAGAGGGTTGCGACAGTCCGCTGGTGTCTAATCTGCCCCAGTCTGCCTTCAGAAGCTCCTCTCAGCTGTCCAACAGCCATGGCCCTGGCTATGCAAAACTCAACAGGAGAGATGGTGAGTACAGCAGTCACTTGAAATCAGTCACATTGGTGATGATGAGGGCACTGACCAGTCCAGATCAGGGTTTCTCTTGAGGTTTTGATAAACCAAGTGAATTCATTTGGTTAAAATAGTGGAGGCTAATTGTTTTATACTCCAAATGTGTGAAATACACGAGTATACAATCATGATATACATATAATATAAACTGTGCTGTGCACACTAATGGGGTTTTCCCACTGACTGGTACCAGCTCGGTTTGGTTCAACTCTACTCGTTTTTTTGCTTTTCCAACTAAAATCTGGTACCTGGTACCCGGTACCATTCTTGGTACCACCTTGGCTGAGGTTCCACACGTGCCGAGCCGATACTAAATGATGACGTGTACATATTGGAAGTTACTGATTGGTGGTCGCTATTGATTGTTACGTCCACAAGCCGCCCGGCATTTTTGAAGAACCTCAGGATACTACTTTCTCTGCCTCAGCTTTTTACTACTTTCTCTGCCTCAGCGTTTTCTTAGCCAGAGATGGGAGACTTGGACTCGAGTCGCACTTAAGTTGTACAAACAAAGACTTGACTTGGACTTGGTAAAAATGACTTGTTAACATCTCTGGTGTTAGCATCGGGAAACTTATTAATTATGGCAGAACGGAAGGCCATAATTGGTCGAAGCTAGGGAGCTAGATGGGTTGTTTACCTCAGCAGCGCTCCGCTCGTGCTAGAATGTTATGATTGGTTGCTATAGCACCCAGTTACATGAAGGCAATACTTTAATTGTAGTGGAAAACTGTAGGTCCGAAACCAAACTCAACAGAGCAGAACCGAACTGAACAGAACCAAGATGGTACCAGTCAGTGGAAAACCCCCATAAGTGAAAAAGATATTTATCTCTGCAGTCAAAAATAAGTAAATAAATGAATAGCCATCACATCAAATTGTGATTTGATGTGTATGAGTGTGTTAGCTTAACATTTTCCACACCAGTACAGGCTGGTATAGTTGCCATCCAGTTAGTTTGTTGTGCCAAACAGTGACCTGTGTATGAATCATCCAAGCGGAACAAAGCACATCTAACTTAAGGCCTGAACCAGTGAAGAAACAGGAGCAGATGATTCCAGATGGTCAGGCGGTGATCAGTATACTGGTGGTGCTGAATGCTGACTCCTTAACCATAACAGCTATTTTTCAGGAGCACCAAGAATAGGGACAGTGGGGGTGGCGTTCATTTTAGAAAATAACCATACATTTGTAGAGCAAGGGAGGGAGGGGGGTATGGTGGGGGATCAACACATATAATCAAAGCATGCAAGGTCACCTGTAGTTAATGGGACCATCTTAACAGTGGGCAATTTATAAACCAATAAACTAATTAACTATGTTAAGTTAAATGTGTGTATTGTAAGTACTGTGTCTTTCTTTCTTTTTGTATTCTAATTTCAAAATTATTTTAGTTAAATTGAGAATGTTACATCAGCCGGATAACTATCTATCATTCCATGCAAATGTAACAGTACTGAAGTACTGACAGCTCCACTCTGGCTTTAAAGTTTTGATGTGAAACTGTTTCCAACTTTAACTTTCATTGCAATTTATAAATACAAACTTATGTTCAACTTGGACTTTAAATCTGGCCACTGTAACAAATTTACTAACATGTAAAAGTTTAAAGAGTGTTTTAGGTCAAATCGAGTAGGTTTATTTTCATTTCAGCCATTCACACAGTACACAGTGAAACCAAACAATGTTCATCCAGGGCCACAGAGTAACACAGGAACAAAATTAAACCCACAAAGAACAAAAAATAAAACACCACAAAGCTGAATTGCAGGACAGGACTACACAGAGTGCAAAGAATACAAGTGCAAGGAAATACAAGAGCAAGAAAACAGGACAAGACCACATTTACTGCAGTCGATGTTTCAATGAATACAGTATTATGGCAGATATTGTTTTCTAACGGGGTCGACAGCAATAAATAGTAATTGTGCAAATAGCAGCAGCAGTAGGACAGAATGTGCAGTATATAATTAAAATGTATTAATGATATGGTGTAAGTTGTTTGATGTTAAAATGTAATGTTTTGTGCAATATTAATGTGTATCATTTAATCTCTGCTGTGCTTGGGAATCTGAAGATACCTAGATATATACAGAGTACAATTCATTTTATGTCAGATTGATATATTGTACACATTTTATTGTTATAGATTTTACTGTTTCTACTCTCTTTTCTTGTTCTGTCTCCTTATCTTACCATAACCTTTATTTTCAGCATGAAGCAGAAATAATTACACGTGAAGCAGGTAGTTGTAGCTGGAACTGGGAATGGATAAAATTAGACACCACTACAGATGTTAAGGAGCAGAGAACATATTTTAAATATCTGTGATAAATAGAAACGAGCATGTATAGCCAACATCTTTAAATGTTTTCTGCAGGAGGAGCATGCCTCCCTGTCCCTCTACCTGTAGTTTCCCTGTCTTCAAGTTTTAAGTTTATTGTTATACACAGAAAACACTAGAAGTCTAATTTTATCCATTCCCAGTTCCAGCTACAACCACCCGCTTCATGTGTAATGCTTCATGCTCCAGTAATTCTTTCATCCTGAAAATAAGTATGGAAGCATACAGAATAAAGTATGGAAGCATATAAACGTTTTTCCATTTTCTTACAAACAACACAATCGAAGAGGTTTCTTTTCCAAAATATCCAATTATGTCTGACTTGCATCTTGGTGTGCAACCCCTTACACAACAGTAAAGCATCTCATCTGGCCAAATAAGTTAATTAGTTAATTAAGTTAATTAGCTGTAGCAGGTATAGAATATTCTAGGAAACTATTCTAGGAATCAAGCAGAGGCACATCTCATTTTACTTGTTTATTCAAACTACTGCTTATAAGGTGTATTAAATAGCAAATTAATGAAAGTGCATCTGCTTGGTTGGAATGAACCCTAGCAGCCACACCGATGTACACGATTCTCCGCACTCTGTAGAAGAATCAGGAGTTTTTACACTAATATTAAGACACATTTGGTGCAGATTTTGAGTCATTTTGTTCCTATTAACAAACATTACTCCCTTTTATCTCTTGAAAATAAGAAATTAATGTTTATTATTTTGGAAAAAAATTGACATTTGGTGCAGATTTTTGAGTCAAAAACACTCATTTTGTTTGTGTTAATAAACATTATCCTCTTATTTATCCTTTGAAAATAAGAAAATAATATTTATTGTTTTAGAAAAAAATTGGTGCAGATTTTGAGTCAAACGCTTTTATTTTGCTTGTGTTAACAAACATTGACCCTTTATGGCTTGAAAATAATAAATTGTTTATTATTTTGGAAACAACTGACACACTTGTAGATTCTGATTGACTTAAATGTTGTGTTTATAAATATTCATTTTGTATTTGCAAAAGATAAGAGAAAGTACTGTTAATTATTTTGGAACATTTGTAAAATTTGAACAGACATTATAAGAAAATTCCATGTAAAATCTGTTTCTATGTTCAGATACAAGCTAGCAGTCATTTGTGGTTATATTAGATGGCAGATTCAGCTTAAATGTGGACATTTCAAGTTTTAAACAGTTTTGTAGGTTTACATTACAGTTTTACAGAGAAGGTTTGAAATTACAGCATGTCTATTAAAGCCTGTTAATCTGTTAGCCTCGTATCTGAGTGTTCTGCTGCGTAAACGGCCTGTTCTAGAAGGGGCTTTCTTTCTGGGCCTATGTTTACATTGCCACTGTCACTGTCAATCATTATGAAATCTGACACATTTTAAATGCTATTAAAGTGTATTAATACAATTCTTGAATATGACACTGTACTGTTTCACATCTTTACTCCTGCAACCAATTTAAAACCAAGTTTAGAGGATACTGGCGGAGATTTCAGTATCCATAGTAACTGATGTTTGTTTAGAACATTTAAAAAACAGATCAAAGCACAGTTGAATGCTTAAGTACACGGAGAATCTTGCCTGTTCAGTAAACAATCAATAAACAATATAAGTGCTCTCCAGTTCCCTTTACCTGGCAGTAGAAGCACTCTGTTAATGGCATGGATCAGTGGTGGCTTTTTACAAGGAGTACAGGTCTGTATAAGACAGAGAGTACAGGTCTGCATGAAGCCAGCTCATACCTAATATTCATAATTAAATCAATGTCTGAAGTAATGGCAATTCTGGACATCATGCATATTTAATCACGGCCGAAAACACGCTGCCTTCCTCTGCAGCCTACAAGAAAACAAAAGTTCTGTGATTGGTACCTTACCGCTGAAACTGACCACAGATACTGACAATTAGCCTCATGGCTTTCATGGGAATTCAGACCTCTACTGCTGAGACCAAAACAATAATTCTGATTACACATTGCAATAAAGTCCCGTTTTGTCTACCTAGTGTTTATGGTGTGTACAGTGCTGGTTTTAAAATACAGGAAAGTGCACTGTTGACCTCAGATATTTTTATTTGTATATCTTACTTATTTATATATATTTTTATTTGCATCGAAAATAGTGTAGTGTTCAGGATTATGGTGTAGTGTTGATTCTGGCGATTTTGGTGTTGACTTTAGTGTGTGTAAGTGTAAAGCGACTATTTGTGTGGTCACTTTATACAGTATGAACAGTGCGAAATTCTTTCTCTGTATTTAACCCATTCACCAAGTGAAGCAGTGGCAGCCAGGAACACATCGCCTGGGGAGCAGTGTGTGGGTGATGGTAACTTGCTTAAAGGTAACCAAGAGTCTGAGTCTGGTAATCACAGTGTTTAATTTAGTATGATCTTGAGTCTGGTGATAACAGTGTTCAGTTTAGTGTAGTGCTGAGTCTGGTGATCACAGTGTTAAGTTTAGTGTAGTGCTGAGTCTGGTGATCACAGTGTTCAGTTTATTGTAGTGCTGAGTCTGGTGATCACAGTGTTAGGATTAGTGTAGTGCTGAGTCTGGTGATCACAGTGTTCAGTTTAGTGTAGTGCTGAGTCTGGTGATCACAGTGTTCAGTTTAGTGTAGTGCTGAGTCTGGTGATCACAGTGTTCAGTT
>JBBPCY010071630.1:0-11741 GCA_037974405.1 Brachyalestes nurse | reverse complement strand
GTTTGAACCGAAGCCTTGTTCTCAGTAGGAATGGAAAGGAAGCGGTATTGTAGCGTGTATTGATTTTGTGGTAAAGATAATGTGTCTCCAAACAAAATAGCGCTTCAGAATTTTTCCTCTCCTCCACCGCAAATTAATCGTGATACAAACCGAATCGTGGGTCAAAAATCGTGAAATGAACCGTATCGTGGGTTTGGTGTGTCATTACAGCCCTAGTGAGAAAGTATTAACACTGCAGAAACCGTGACAGCGGCACCGCCGGAACAGGAGACTCTCCAGATTTCAGCACTCACCAGTCAGGAACTGGGACCAGTTTAGCACCAGTTCTCCCAGTACAAATAACTGGTCTTGAAGACTGAGTGTTTGTGCTTTAGTGTGTTTTAAGAACTGGTGATCAGAACTGACTGTTCTGGGCCGTTCGCCAGTTTTACCAATAAAACCTTTCCAGTGGCGCGAGCTCCTCACATCAAAGAGAAACAAACAGACCTGCAGTCTAGAGCTTCTCACATGACCCTCAAGAACCTGGCATAAAGCAGCAAAACCACTAATGTGTTAAAGAGCCAATTAGCAGAAAGCACCGTCACAAAGAGCCAATCGACAACAAGCACCGACACAAAGGGCCAATCAGCAGCAAGCACCCACACTTAGAGCCAATCGGCAGCAAGCACTGACACAAAGAGACAATCAGCAGCAAGTGCTAATACATTAAAGAGCCAATTGGCAGCAAGCACTAATGAGTTAAAGTGCCAATCAGCAGTCAAAGCAAAGACTCCGGTCGAGGGCAGGGGTGACCACTCCAGTCCTGAGGTTTAGTGTGTGCGTTTGAGGAAGGGAGAGAGTGCTGAAGGTGTGAGGTGCGATAAGTGAGGACGTCTCCCCCTCCCCCGTCTTACCCATCACGGAGATCTTGTAGAGGGGTCTCAGTCTCTGTCCAGGCTGCTCCCCCGGGACGAAGTCCCCCAGGCCGATGGTGCAGAGGGAGATGAAGCAGAAGTAAAAGGCCTCCAGGAAGGACCAGGACTCCTCGATGGTGCTGAAGATGAGGGCGGGCAGCACGAAGAAGGCCACCACCACTACGGCGAGCAGCACGGCGAAGTGTGCGGTGGCGCAGGTGTGCGGCTGCCAGCCTGAGCGCTGCTGAAACAGCGAGATCGGGACGTAGGTCACTGGCCGCATCAACCGCTGCACGCACGCCGTCAGCACCAGCATTGTGAAGGGCACGCCGAACAGCGCGTACACGATGGAGAAGGCCTTCCCCGCGTCCGACAGCGGCGTCGTGTGGCCGTAACCTGAGAAGAGAGAGACCAAGAGAGATCAGACCACACACAAACAGTCCCCCAGACAAAACCTGCTCTTAAATCACTGGAGCTACCAGGCTAACATACTCCACCGTTAACCTGGTGCAATCACACACTGTTTATCAACCCAGAGGGTTAGGGTTAGGGTCAAGTTTTCACTGCTCACAACAGTCTTTTCTGTATCTGATCAGAAATAAATCATCTTATCTGGAGATTACTGAGTCTGGGTTCCCCATTAGGAGAAATAAGGAGCAAAAACGAGACTTGAATTTGATCACAGAGACAAATTTCAGATGTTGTGTAGATTCAGTTTTCTTCTGGATCTTCTGGTTTATCTGACGATCTGATGATCTGAGCTGAAAAAAGATCAGAGTTGTGAGACACCTGAATTTAAGATGCCCGTACTGTGGTCTATAAACACAGAGTGTGGACAAACTTAACCCGGGCATGATAAGGACAGGACATCAGTGCTGTGATTTTAATGATGCATGTTGCATATCATGAGTTTTCTGTAATTAAAAAGACTTAAGTCTGTAAATATTGTTTCAAATGTACTCCCCTTCCATACAGTCCATATATGGAAAATACACTACAAAAACAGCAGTGTAGCACTGCCCACTCAGGCTGAAGTTCGAAGGAGTGTTTCAGCTCCATGCTCTCTTTAGAATGAGCTGTAATACAGGGAATCCCATCAGAAAAGTGCTTAACATATTTCAGTCTTAAATTCTGAGGGATAAACAGAGGTTGGAAAATTAATGAAGTTTAATGTAGAATACGGGCTCTCTAAAAACACCTCAGCCAGTCAGTGTCATTATTGGTTAAAAATGAAAATGATTAGACATTTGTTGGATTACACGAAGACCTCGAATCCTCAGAACACCCAGTAGCTTTCCTGGAGCTGTGATTGGTCACCCTGTCAGAAACACTGTGATTGGTTAGAGGCTCATTTGCATACTGCAGAGACTGATATCACCAAATCTGATAAAGATAGACATGTTTTAGTGAAACTTTAAGAAGTTTCAGGCAAGGAAACTGACCCAAAAAAACCAGAGGAAACCCAGACTGTCTGACTGCCAGGGCTGTCTGTTCTCTTCAGGATGTCATGTGAAAGAAAACCAGAAGTCCAGCAGGTCAGGTCCAGCATGACCTTTGAGGACAGCTTTAACTGCAAAACAAAGCTGGACTGTGTCCTGTTTCAGCTCAGTCTGAACTGCTTCCAAAAACTCCAAAAAGCCCTTAAGACAAAAATAAAAAACCAAACACTGAGGTTTTTTATTTTGGCACTGATGATGCTGAAGGCTGGACTGTAATCAGCTTTTAGGGCCGCTGTACAGTCCGCTCAGGATTAAAGAGCTCATTTCCCACATTACTCATGTTTGAACTCAACTTCTGACATCTGTGTTATGACCATCCTGTGTTATGACCTCTGTTCATCCTTCAGAATGAAAAACAAGTTGTTTTTGCACCTACACCTTTAAGACTGAAATCCAAATGAGCTCTGTTCCGATTGGTGACCCTGCAGAATTCAAAAAGCATTCGACGCTCCTTATAACGTGAGTATGAGCAGGTGGGGCTAAACTGTTGTAGGCTTCATAAAAACGACACAGCAACAGAAGTTGAGTTTTTTTTTTTTTATTATTGATCTTTCTAGAGATAAAAAGGTGCTGCCTCTCATCTGAGCTCATATAGAATTTTGGCAAAATTCAAAAATCCCCTGAACGTGGCTGTGTGCGCTTTTCCCACCAGTGTTCGGGCAAGAGTGGTTCACTCCACCTGTTTTCAGCTGTCCTTAAGCATAAATGTCTTAGTAAGAGACAGAGTTAACCCCCCCTCTGTGGTCCAGCGGTAAAACACGGTTCTGAATTAAGAGATACGCCTGTTCGAGACCCTGCTGCGTGTGTCTCCACACACTGGGTTTAAAGCAACCACACAATCACAGTTCTCCACAAAAATGCAGATTAGTTTATAAGCTTAGAATTTACACTCACTGAGTGTGGTTAAATGCTGTCACTGCCTCTTCTATAATTCCATCCTTATAGTGCAACACTAGTCACTCTAAAAGGTTAATCCTTTTAGAACCTTACACAGCTGTAAAAAACTAAGCCAGAGAAAAAGGAAAAGGAAGACTCCCTCACTCATATGCCGCGTTACTGCGTATTCTTCCACCACGCGCTCCGTGGAGATTTCACAGTTGGTGATAAAGTAACCTTGAACCTTGAATATCTTCGCTAATCAACGGCATCTGGACTCGACTGAAAAATCATGTGAATTTGATTTTACGCTGAACTGTTCCTTTAAGAAACTTTATTTTAAAGGGTGGGGTGTAGTGCCACTGTAACTCCAGACAAACAGGACATAAACAGTAGCAGTGAACTTCCCTCGGTCTGCCTCAATCTGATAAGAAGAGAATACAAACACACACACAAGCTGATATTACTATCTTTATGAGGACAGTCCACTGCCTGTTGTTGAGCATGTCGTAATGCTGCACCTACACCTTAACCTCAGTGCTGTAAGAAATCTCCTTTTCCTGAGCATTTTTCATTTCTACCATCATCATCATCGTGAGAACATCTGAGATCCTCATAAAGAAACACAAATACAGACACACACAAATATGTAGGTCACAGTAGCGCTGACAAAAACACCCTTTGAACAGTTACACATCCCGCTATAGACTGCAGCACCGCACAGCACTGCAACCACAGCAAGTAAATGCAGAAGCAGAACTTTCGTAATGAATTAGGTTTCCATCTCAGAATCGCGCATGTGTGTGTGTGTACAATCCAAAAACAGTCCGTTCCGTCAATTTTCCCACCCGGAATAGAACAGGCTGCTTTTCTTTCTGTGCTTTGAAGGCTGAGGGTCCAGTCCATTAATATTAGTACATCGAAGTTATTTTAGATGTCTACAACCTGTGAAAATGTGAAGTGAGATTGTGTGGTCGCTCTAAATCAAGTGTGTGAGAAACACAAACTTCAGTTTTATGGCCAAAACAATTCTGCTCACAGCAGGGTCTAGAACCAGAATCACTTCTGACTCTCATCAATCAGAGCCTCATCAATCAGAGTCACGTTTACAGAGACTGGTTAACTCACCAAGACAGTTATGGTTTAGGACGGCTGAAAACGGGTCTTTTTATAACAGACTCAGAAACAGATTTCAAGACTCAAGACACTAAAGCTCAGGTCGGGTGACTCTTGTTTTTCCACGTTGGCTTTCTGGCCACTGTAGCCATGAGGTCACAGATTCTCTCTACACCACGCACTTTTAAGGCGACTCGCCCATCACTCTCTCTCTCCATACATTACAGAGCCGACTCAACTACAAAAATAGAATTTTTAAATGATCAATAATTGGACCCTGATCAATCGAACAAAAACCCGAATACACGTGCAATACACAGAAGATTAATAAGCGTTTTAGCATTGGAATTGTACCAAAATTCAGTACAGGCTTGGATCAGGAGTGGTCATAAAAAGAATAATAATTAAAAGAAAACTCAAGAACAGTAGTTTGATTGCTGATTCAATCACACTAATAATTATGAGCTCAATGTGTCCCCAGCTATATTTTCAGGGGCTCAAAAGTAATTGGACAAGAGTATGTTCCACAGTGAGATGTGGGTCTTTCAAATATACATCCCACCTCATTCAGCAGTAATTTTACACAATAAAATACAGATTAAAAACACAAGAGTATTGGTATTTTATGCCATGTATATCCCAGTGTGCCCCTCCCCCTCCGCACTATTGTGTGAAGCCGCCGCGACCGAAAAGTGAGCCATGTGTACCTGCATATTTATTTATTACAAAAATAAAAAAATAATAGAAGTGAATTCCCTTGTTATTTTACTCACAGATCATAGAACTGAATATATTCCCTGTTAATCATTATCGTGATATTGGTCTCTGGAGTACTGATATTGCTAAAGGCTGCAATATGCAAATGAGCCTCTAACCAATCAGTGTTTCTGACCTATCACAGCTCCAGGTTAGTTACTGGGTGTTCTGATGAATTGAGGTCTTCATGTAATCCAACACAAGTCTAATTTTTAACTGTTAAAAGGTGTTGGTAAATCGGTGCATGAATGGGCAAACTGAGGTAAACTGCAGATGATGGGATGTATGAATTGTATGGACAGGGGAGTAAATGTACCATTTGAAACAATATTTACAGACTTTGCTTTTTTAATTCTAGAAAAGTGATAATATGGGCCCCTTAATATACTGAAAGTAATCACAATAACAGCATGTAGTAGTAAAAGCGCAATTCTGATATTCTGCCTATATTGTGCACCTCTAAAAGACAGGCAAACCAAAATGTCCTGGGGTGATTTACAGTATAGAGTTTGCTTTTGGAATCCGTTAACAGTCAGTACGAAGTCCAAAGAGTGGTTCCTGACAGTGAAGTGACCCAAAGAAAATCAATAGAAAACATCAGACATGGACCAAATCAGCCACTCAGTTCATTTTTAAGAGAAAGAAGAGCTCACAAACACTAGAAGGACCAGAAAACCACAGAAACCAGCGGTGGTGGAGGACAGAAAAAGCTCCTTCCCTGTCTGAAGGAAAGCCCCTTCACCACAGAGGGCCCAATGAGGAACATTCAAGACTCTTTATTTGTCACATACACAGTCATACAAGAACAACATGCAGTGAAACGTAACCCTGAGTCAACCTGTGAGACTATAACTAAAGTTATCAAATAATGAATTATTCTCAGTGGTTACTCAGTGGTGGCGCACTCGCCTCCAGGAGCAATAAAAAATTCTGATTCTAATTTAAATTCAATTTGGAAAAGGCGAAACTAAGGTAATAAAAATATGCAGAAAAAGTATATTCCAAACATATACTCTGTTCGAATTTGATCAACTTCGATCCCTGATTCCCCATTTCAATTCCAGAAAGGTAAAAAAAAAAAATAAATGAAGAAAAAAGTTGTTACATAACAAAAACTATTTTTATTCTGAACATTCAGAAAATCCCAGCAGTAATGAAAGTAAAATACTGACTAAAATGTTAAATGTTAGTGAAACAAAAAAAAGAGAGAATAAAATGTGATGCTAAGTTATTTAAACACACAAGACAGAGGGAGTTTATCAGATAAGTTACACGCCATTATAACAGCAATCCCAGAGCTCCGCCCTCACCTTTTAAATGGGAGGCGATGAGCCATTCTGATTGGTTTATTGCAGGTTACGACCAAACCATTTTTTGGGGAAAGCACTCAGACACTTCAAACTCCACAGTTCAGTAGATCTCCAGGAGACCTTTCCAACGAGCCCTCATTTGTATTTGTAGTCTGAGTAGATCAGGGGTTATTCTCCGATAATCAGGTGTCCCAATACTTTTGTCACGCAACCTTCCGAGTTGCATTTCTCGCCCGGGAATTTAAATCAAAAGACAGGTTTACCTTGAAAAGAGGCGAATACGGGTTTACCTTTACATTTTCTTTAAGGGTAATGCATTAAAATGCATTTAAAATGAAATTAAAGTGTTCTGGGAGCATGTTTGGGGGCATATTTAGGGTTTACACTATAAAAATACGCATTTTTATTTAACCAAAACACAACAACGCAGTTTTTCCACTATATGCGGGTGGCCTTGGAACGTAACCCCTACGAAAAGTGAGGGATTACTGTACAACAAAAACCATGTGAATCACTGTGCAGCTGGATGATCCAAAGTAAACTGCCAGAGCAACCCGAGACCGTCTGAGGGCAAGGAAGTGAAATGAAGGCAAATGTTTTGCAACGGCTGAGCCTATCATCTGATCTCAGTCCAGTCAATGATGACTTTCACACACCGAGGTGAAGGTGGAAACACCCAGAGCACAAACAGGAACCCGAAAACAGCTGCACAAAAGCCCCAACTGAGCTTCCGCTGAGAAAAAAAAAAAACAGTCTTGTGATGGGCAAAAATTAAACACAGCAATTATTCTAAAATTATGTTCCTGTTAGGGGCGGCACGATACCACTTTTTCCATGTCTGACAGAGTATCTGTAGATACCGATACCAGTCCGATCTGGTCTTTTTTCCGTCTCTGTAACTACTAATCTGTTAACAGTCTGTCTGAATCTGAAACAGCTCCCCATTTCCTCTAGGAAGAAAACTCCATTTTCTACACCCATATAGTGTCCAGTGTGTCCGTTCTGGAGTTCTGCACACATGGCTGAATCTCCAGCTCTGTTTTACACTGTTTGTTAGACGGTTTGTGTATTTTAACCGCATTATGTAGGAAGCAGGGAGACGTTTGGGACGCAGCCCTGCTGCTCATCTGTCTTACTTGTGTCCTCATCCATGTTTCTCTTAGGGAGCATCAATCAGAGTTTAGTTCAGAGTTTATGGGATCGTTCAGATTTTTCCAATATCAGATCTGGTGATTTTGGCCTGAATCAGACCAATACTGATACTGAGAATCAGATCAGAACTAATTTGTCTGATTTTTTTTGAGCCCCTTAAAACAGACGCACTTATGAATGAAAGTGACTGTAAATCATTCACTGTTCACATGATTAGGATGTAAACACCCCAAATCTGCACTTTCATATTCATATTTAATTTCAGCTCTGAAAATCAACAGTCAGCTATCTATGGCTATCTATGTAAAATCTATGTAAATGAGCCCGGCTCTGACTGGCTACACTGTACTGTATCTCGTTCAACCAGCAGTCCAGGCTGAAACACTCAACGTGAGTGGGCGGGGCTTACCGGCCCTAGACTACAGACAAATATAGAAAGTGCCTGTTTTTTGACATCACAACAACAAAAAAACTAATTTAAAGGCTGTTTTTGAAGACAGTTTCCATGTTTGGACTGAGAAGTGAATCTTACTTTAAAAGCGCTTACAGCTATCAAATGTTTAAAATGAATTAAATCTATAATAAATTTTAAATGTTATTACACTGGCTCCTTAATACATTATGATAATCTCTGAGTGGTGGATTTGTTTGAGAAAGCCTGAGGCCACTATAAAAAAATTAATGTAAAATATGTAGCTTGTTTATGTAGGATTTGAGTTTGTTTTGGAGGGGGGTGGTGTGTGTGTGTTTTTTTGGGGGGGGCTGGGTGTATAATGAGGTTGGACTCACTGGTTTCCTTCAGCAGAGCATAAAGTCCACAAAATTTCACCACGTTCATCACAAAACCGTGTCAACAATAAAGAACATCAAACAAGGAAACATCAGGTACCTCAAACAGTACCAGCCAACACACAATGTTCACAAACACCAGTACCTGATCTCACTAATGCTTATACAATCAAATCCTCACAGCAATGTTCTAACATGGGCTTGAAGTGTGTAAATATTGTTTTAAAATGATACATTTATATTGCCATCCATACAGTCCATAAATGGAATATAAACTACAAAACATTTTTGTGATGTCACAAAACCAACACATTTAAATATCTCAGTTCAGCTCCACCCAGTCATGCACCGACACCTTTAATAGTTAAAATGAGACTTTCTTTGGGTTACATTGGTCAGAAGCTCATTTTACACATTGCGATGGCAGTATTGCAGACGCAGACATCGTGATACTGATTATCAGACAATATACCGAGCATCCCTTAGACTCAGCTCTCCTCTTTCAGGAGAGAAAACAAAAAACAAGAACCAGAACACAATACGATCACAGGAGAACCTCAGTGAAACAAAAGCGAGAAGTTCGCTCTAAAAACACAACCCCAGACCTTTTTCCCTTCCAGCAGCAGTGGAGAAGCTCTGAAATCCAGCAAGGAGGAAAAATCACGCACCTACAGTAGTGACCAGGGTGTTGGAGAAGAAGAGTGAGGAGGCCAGGTCCCAGTTGGAGTTGAGCGAGGCGTTCCGCAGCACGGACACGCCGTACCTGTTGGCCTTCAGGACCTTCTCCAGAAAGTCCTCAAGCGCGGAGGCGTTGATGCAGCTGAGCTGGAGGAGCTGGGCCTTCAGGGCGAGGAGTTCCGAGTGCAGGTCCTCCTCCACCGGCCGCTCCAGCGCCGAGAACACCAGAGCCCCCAGCAGCAGGTACAGCAGGTAGGCCAGCAGCAGCGCCCCCAGCAGCACGCAGGACCTTAGCAGGGGGGACATGATGGCTCCTCTCCCGCCACGTCTGCAGGAACAAGCTTCTCTCTCCTCTCTTGCCTCTCCTTAAAGACTCTGACTCTGCCTCTGCCTGCGCTCCTCCCCTGCTCCTCCCCCTGTAACAGGAGCCCGGAGCTCCACTGGGTTCGTGCTGCTCTCGCCGCTGAGAAAAGTTCAGATCCTCTGCTGAAAACAGACTGAACTTTCTTCTACAGAATAAAACTTCAGAGTCCGGTGCTGAGCTCGGCCAGTGCGCATGCGCAGTGCCCCTCTCACTTTGAGACGAGCGTTCTCAAACACCAGAACAACTTAAAACGAAGAACAGCGTCTCCACCTGCAGGAACTGCAGTCATCTGATACTAGGTCATTTACAAAAGTTCAATTTATTTTTCCATCTAATATAATATACACCTAACATCTAATATAATGCACTATAGGCAATGTAAGGCAACCGTATCCTGTGATCATACATTCTGCAAGCAGCATTCATTTCTTCTTGCCTGTGATAGAGAGAAGCTGATGGTGGTGTGGTAAATGTTTTTTTAGGAACTATTTATCTAAAGCATAGCCTGAAATCCTAAGAGAGACTGCTTTTTCAAAAATGTTGGCTGTGAGGCAAATTAAGCCAAATACCCTGGGGTAAATTGAGCCCCTGGTTTAACTTAATGTACTTAAATGTAATATCTTAAAGAGTGGATGAAATCTAACCCAGGTAAAACAGCTACCGTATAGAGGATTGCTGGATGTGTGAATGAGGCTTTTCTGTTAGCAATGACACCATGAAATATCATTTCTGGATTCAGGTCCACAGGGATTTCCCCATACAACAGAGAGATCCCCCCTGATGCAGAGTTTGAGCCATCCATGGTGTCAGATAGGCCAAACCCTAAGGACGATCCACCCACTGCCTCAATGCCCATCACTGCTGAGCCGCCTTCATCAAGCTCCACACGAGTGTGTTTCACCGGGTGACACAGATGTGGGTCCCAGTCGCACTGCATATGTGTCCACAGATGAAATCTTTTCCTTCCCTAAAAGTCTGCATCCCAGGGCACAAACAAAGCAAAAGCACATGCAGACAAGAATCTATACTGATACACCTGAAAAGCTGCCACCTGAAGGGGCTCATGAAGAAAGAACAACGTAACAGCAGGGGAAAAACAAAAGTAAAATGAAACTTCTGAGGATAAGAGAGGTGAACCTGGCAGCACGGATCTGTTAGTTGCCGACTTTGTTATTGGCAAATTTGAAACCAAACGCACAAGCTACCGATAAGAGAAAACTGAGGGTGATGAAGTGAGTGCCACATTTCTCAGATGAATCCGGGGGAGCAATGAGAAACCCACTTTTGCTTTCAAGGAAAATGACGTGGCACACTTTCCACAAAGTGATGAAGAAACTACCTCAAAAGGCTGGAGGAACTGCACAGAGGCAGAAACATTTCATACTTCCCTGCAACCTTGAGGGGTGTCATTTCGAGCAGTTAGTTGTTGATTATGAAAGTTGACTCAGTTGTTCACTAAAGAGCCTCGTTCACTCGAGTCAAGTTACAGATTTATTCTTGCGTACATTTTTGTTTTTGTTTTAGCCCACACTCTATATGGCTGATTTTGTGAAGAGTTGCTCTGCACCTACTGGTGTGGCGGCAGTGTTCTCACACTTCGGTATGATGAAATCACACGGGTCTGGTTATTAGTTTTGTTATCGTACGCTACAGTTACAGATGCATTTACCCTCTGTTTGATGGATTTAATTGTTCAGTTATGCACTGGTGTACACAGTATTTCAATTTACCCACCGCCTTGGATCAATTTACCACTAAGCTGGGGCAAGTTGAGCCATTAGACCACTTTTTTTTTTTTAGAAGTCATATTTGCATTTTCTGTTGTTACAGATGCAGATTTTTTGTGTTCCATTGATAGGAGACATTTTGAAATAAAGGTTAATGTTTTCATTTTACTTCTCATTTTTCATTGCGTAGAGGACAGCAAATGTAAAAATGGGTCAGTTTACCCCACTCTCCCCTATAGGGTGGTGTAGTATGGGATGGTGTAGTATTCTGTAGTGTAGGGTAGTGTGGTATAGGATGGAATGGTATAGTATGGTATAGTATAGTATTTTGTAGTATAGGGAGGTATGGTGTAGGATTGTATTGTGTAGTGCAGAATAATGTGTTATGGGATGGTATGGTATTGTTTAGTGTAGTGTGGTATGGTATAGTTTGGTCTTGTGTAGTGTACTGTGGTATGGCATTGTGTAGTGTACTGTGGTATTGTGTAGTGTGTGGTATTGTATGGTATTGTGTAGTGTAGTGTGGTATTGTGTAGTGTGTGGTATAGTATGGTATTGTGTAGTGTAGTGTGGTATTGTAT
>JBBPCY010071629.1:0-11743 GCA_037974405.1 Brachyalestes nurse | reverse complement strand
TATATACCAGAAAAAATTAATATCATGTTCACCAGAAAAAAATACATGTTATTGAACAAAACCTTCTATCTTCAAAATGCTATCCTTACTATAATCCAACAAATTTTAAATGAAAATTGAAGCCATTTTGGGCCATTTCTATTGCTTAATTCAAATATTTATTTAAAAACAAACCCAGAGAGGAATAAAGAGAAACAAGGTTGCTCTTACCATATATTTATATGCCTTTTCACAAGATAAGTTAACAAAAAGGATTTACCTCATGTACATAGATCTTCACTGACCCCTGTTATACTTGTGGGATACAGGTGCCAATATCCGTTTGCAGCCACAGCTGTTTTCCGGGATTCAGGAAGGCTGTCCGTCATGGGGAGCCTCTATGCTGCTTTGACTGTGTACCATGTGACAGTGGCAAGATTAGTAATCAAACAGGTTGGTGGCAACAGTCGAGTTTTAAATGATGACAAGTGTTTTAGTTATTATTAACTTATTGTTTGCTGATTTTCCTCAAAGATTCAATAGACTGTATGGCTTGTCCTGAGGAATTCTGGTCCAATGCCAATGGAACAGCATGTATCCTCAAGGTTGTTGAGTTCCTTTCCCACGATGCCATGGGGTTGACACTGACAGTGATTTCAGTGGTAGGGGCCTGTGTCACGTTGGCTGTATTTGCAGTCTTCCTCTATCACAGGAACACTCCTATAGTGCGCATCAACAACTCCGAGCTAAGTTTCTTCATTCTGATTTCTTTGACACTCTGTTTTCTGTGTGCACTAATCTTCATCGGAGAGCCCACGGCCTGGTCATGCATGTTGCGCCACACCGCTTTCAGCATCACCTTCTCCCTCTGTATCTCCTGCATCCTAGGCAAAACGTTAGTGGTTCTGGCTGCTTTCACAGCCACCCGTCCTGGAAACAATGTAATGAAGTGGCTTGGGCCTGTGCAGCAGAGGATTATCATCTTTAGCTGTACTCTGGTACAAATGGTTATCTGTTTGGCATGGCTAATAGTGTCCCCTCCATTCCCCTACAGAAATACACAGTATCAGCATTCCAAGATCATTCTGGACTGTAGTGTAGGTTCTGACCTGGCTTTCTGGTGTGTGTTGGGCTACATTGCCCTCTTGGCCTGCCTGTGCTTTGTTTTGGCCTTCCTGGCTCGCAAATTGCCTGGAAATTTTAATGAGGCCAAATATATCACCTTCAGCATGTTGATATTTTGTGCAGTGTGGTTGGCTTTTGTGCCTGCCTATGTCAGTTCACCTGGTAAATTCACTACTGCTGTTGAAATCTTTGCTATTTTAGCATCTAGTTTTGGCCTCCTTTTTTGCTTGTTTGCTCCAAAATGTTACATTATTTTGCTGAAACCTGAGAAGAACACCAAACTGCACATAATGGGAAAGGAAAAATAATGAAATGTTCTAAACAAGTCAAGTAAACACACAATGGATGGATGATTCTGGAGAATTCTTATAGCAATGCAGTTCTCCACAGTCACACAACTAATTTCAGTCTCAGGTAATGATTTAAAAAAAAGTATATATGCAAAACAAAGTGATGTTTTCATTTCTTATTATAAAGTTATTAATTATTTAATTGTTAATGTTCAGCGTTGTGCGCCCTGCTGTTGGCTGGCACCCTGCCCAGGTAGTAGATACCTTGTGCCTGTACACCCTGGGATAGGCTCTGGGTACCTTTGACCCTAGCAAGGATTAAGCGGTCACAGAAAATAAATGAATGAATTAATGAATGCTGACATCATGCATATCCACATTTCATACTCATGAAGGTACAGAAAGGACTATAAATAATAAATATAATTTGTACACACTATTCGAGAATGCTAAAGTGCAGAATTCCAACTTAAATTCTAATCATATTCACTCCAAAAGGGCCCATATTACAAATAAAAATAATGTTACACTATTTTTAAATAAAAAAGTTTAAAGTACTATGTGAATACTACTATATGCTTGGAAGTATACTACAGTTACGTTCCAAGAGCACCCGCATGTAGTGAAAGTTCACGTTGCTGTGATGTGGTTAAAAAATGTCTATTTTTATAGTGTAAACCCTAAATATGCCCCCAAATATGCTCCCAAATCACTTTAATTTGTAATGTGATGTAAAGGTAAACCCGTATTCGTACTTTGCAGTTTACACTGAACTCCCACAGTGCTAGAATGTAAATACCCATGTTACCCCTGTATAGAGTCTACTGTAATTCATGCACTAGCGTTTTCTTTTATATGTGCTGTCGTTTTCTTTGGTATAAGCAGGTAAACACAGTAATAAATTTAATTTACAATAATAAAAATACAGGGCTTTAAGAAGAACAAATGAAAAACACGAGAACACTCGAGGCACTTCACGGGGTAAATTCTGGAATGCAGCAGCGTCAGAGGGCAGCAGCAAGGAGAAATAAATAATGTTCTTGGATTGGCTGCTTTAAAATTTTTAGTACGGCAACATTTCACCATCCCAAGAAGCGCTTTCTATGAATGTGTGAGTGTGTCCGAAATTGCGCGCTTGCACACTTCGAACACTATGTTTTAGTGCGTAGTGCATTCACACTGACAACTAAGCTAAAATTCAGAGCACTGAAAGTACCCGGATTGTGCAATGAAAATGCAGTGCAGAACAATGGACACTTCTCGCACTAAATGGATGCCATTTTGACTATGTAGCGGAAGGGGAGGACTTTGGAGTTGAATAATGGTGGGCAACAATGAAATGCCGGTGAAATTCCAGTGCCCTCACCTAAGTGCGCGATTTCGGACACACTCTGTGTTTGTCCCCACAGTACCAAAATATTTATAGTTATTTTTATATGCATTTTTCTTAACAATTTAGCACTAAATGTATAAAAAATTATATATTACCATGACAAAACCTGGCTATCACCAAAACATATGGGCAATGTGATACTTGTTTAAACAAGCCATTAAAGAAAATCTTTAACTTTGTGAGCCAATATTGTAAAATTGGCTTTAAAAATGTTTATGCTTTGCACAAAATCTATTAAATTAATAGAGATCTCTTAACTGAAATATGAGGCTTAAGGCAAAACTGCCCAAATCAAATGAACAATAAGAAGAAAAGTAAAGTGTAAAGTGTCATATGTGAACACACCACAGCACAAAGTGTGAACAGCATGAAATTCTTTCTCTGCATTTAATCCATTCACCAAGTGAAGCAGCGGGCAGCCAGCACCCGGGAGCAGTGTGTGGGGATGGTACCTTGGTCAAGGGTACCTCAGCGGTGGCACTAGCAGTCTTGATTCTTGAGATAAGGGACAAAACCTGTTTTAGATCTACACTTTTTTTTTCACATACCACATTAATCTTAACTAGATATATGTATAGGCAAAGATCCCAGCCACCAAAGCACGTAAGGGAACAGGTTTTTTATTAAAAGCTTTATGAAATGGACCTTTAATTACTCAATAACGTGATTAATGTCAACTCTGTCAGACACACAAAAAATTATTCTATTTTGAATTTATCAGTTAAAACACTGATTAAGGACCTTAAGTACATATTTCTGATGTTTTGTAACAGAGTTAAGTATTTTGAAATGTGTTCTGATATCACACCATCTGAAAACATGGACATTTCAAAGTTCCTTAAATTTGTTTGTTCATTTTTAGTAATAAGCATATATAATCAATGTTATTAAATAAAGAAGACATCATTCTGTGTAGTTAATGTGGTGTTCCAGTATCCAAACACAGTAAATTGAACAAAGAGTCATACATTTTGTCATAAAAGCACAAAAACCTTCATCTGACGGTGTTGACAAACAGGTGATGACAGTGTTGATTTGACACACACATTACTAAACTTTGACATGTTTAGTAAGTAATGGAAAAGAGTGGGTAGTCAAAGAACATCTGGAAACAGGACCTCAAGGCTTAAACGAGAAAACTAGTATGTACCTCGTATAAAAAACAACCAATGACCTTAGAGGGTCCTAGAGGGTCACGTATAACAGAACGAACTGAAATCACAACGGTCTCTACTCATTACTGTAGCGTGTTTTAAAACGCAATAAAGATCTTTATGTCAGTTAACATTTTCATGTGACATGCAGTAAGAATTCAGCAGCATGCGTTGGACATGCTCATGCTCAAGCTCAAGTCCATTACATCAGGGGCTACACTGTAGTTCTCTCTTGTATGGCTTATCTGCAGTGGAGATGCCTTGATTGGACAGAAACACACATCCCTCCTCCCACGTTTGGGGTGAACATTAGCTGTTGGGCCACAAGGGTGCATGAACTCTAAGCAAATTTGTTTTTTCACTAACTGGATCAAAACCTATTATAATATGTCAACCCCTAATTATACAGTTTCCTATTGCATCAGTCAGGGCAAATGTTCACACCTCACCAAGCTTTATTCTACAGAGGGGTGCCAGGCAAGGCTACCCACTCTCCTACCCACTCTCCCCTTCACTTTTTGCCATTGTCTTGGAACCATTAGCAGCCATTATCAGACAAAACAATAATATTAAAGGTATCCAAACTGGAAAAGAGCATCACAAAATAAGCCTCTATGCAGATGATGTACTACTTGTACCACTACAACTCACAATCCTCTTTATCTAAGACAGTCTCAATTATAGACACATTCTCAACAATTTCCTTTGTTTATACAGATTTGTTTAAGTTAAGGGATAAGAACTTTACTTATCCCAAGGGAACTTATTTTGTCATTAGCATGCTCAGTGCAACAAGAAAGAATAAAAGATAATAATACACTAGAAAATATTTCAAATAGACAATAAACAGCAGTGCAACACAATGACAATAACATGGTAACAAATAACAGTGTAACACTGACATTGCTGTGTGTCAGATTGTGTGCTGTACCAGCAAAACCACTTGACCTTTGATAAAACTAATAAGGATTCCAGGACTCTAGTTATTACAGTGTACAAATGATATTTAAATTTAAATAAGTTAGGTTCTGACCCACTTTAATATTTTGCAGCAAACTTCCAGAGTAAGATGATAACAGATAGGGCCAAAATTACTGTCTTAGTAGCTGACTGATCTTCAGTCCATTTTTCGTTTTTTACCTGCTTGCTGAGGAAATCCCTTCTGGTTGATTGAGCAACAGTCGGAACAGTCTTGTACACTGCAAATAAGTTAATAAATTAATGAATATTTAAATATATCTCTTAAAAAGTTAATGTCCATACTGCCACATACTGAGTTTAAGTTGACACAGTGTAAAAAAAGTTTATGAATTTGTTAGATAGAAGTTCTTTTAATTCAAAATGCTACATTTTTAAACTTGAAATGCCATTTTTTTTACATTGTTTAAGCCAGGTAGTTTGACCATTTTACTCCAGTAAGGAGTAAGGTGGTGCAGAAGAATTACTTCACCATCTTTACATCATCTACCTTTACAGCTGCTGTGGCCTTTTAAACTTGTTGTAGTCTTTCCGTAGCTGACTTAATTTAAGTCATTTTTCCCTAGAAACGTAGTTTAGAGACAGTGAGAGAGGAAGGAGACAAAGACTGCTTCATGCTAAAGTGATGCTGTGTATTCCACTTGAGGGTGTTGATATTCTGTAGTTGTGCTAAAGAGGTACAGAAATACAAGACAGTGTATAAAAAATGCAATTTACCCTGCACATTTACTTTGTAGTCATTGTTTCAAAATGTCCTAGAGCCAACTTCTGGATGCAAAACAACAAGAGACGTCTGTCAACAGAGGGACCAGAATTGACAATCAGGCATATTTATGTCTTCTGTATGTTTAGTTGTTTATTTTAACTTTAATGAATAACTAAGCTTGAATTTCACTTCTGCCTATGAGTGAAAGTAGATCTGTCCAATGGCATCATATGTTAAACCAGAAATGCACATGTCTATAATTACTTTGAAAACATAACCCCGCCTCCTGCTCCCAAATCACACCCACATTTGCAAGGAATTATAGCAGGGTGGATACTTAAAGCACTCTAAGGAAGCCTTCTTGGCCCTCAGAGTCCTAGGGAGCCACTGAGCACGCCATGCAGCTCAATTCAAGTCTGATGACCATTGCATCAATGCTTTGGATCATTGGGATCAGACCTGTTATATGTAAAGCTAACCCGGTTCGCTGCAGGCTATGGGCTGAGTCTCAGATGCCTGGTCTTTCTATGAATGGAGATTTTGTGATTGGAGGGATTTTCTCCATTCATTTCTACATGAGATCAGAGCAGAACACCTACACCAAGCTCCCACTAAAACCACAGTGCTCTGGGAGGTTTGTCTGTATGTGTGTAGAGAGATAGCAAAGGCATCAGTGTATAAAAAAAAGTATAATCAGAATTTCCATAATTATTTAAATTGATCATTCTCTGTTTTTTCCAGGCATATGATATATGTGTTTCTAAAACCTGAAATGTAGCTGCAGTGAAATTTTGTAAATATTGTTTTAAGTGTATGCTTGTGCTCAACAGTATGGATTACAGAGAGCTGCGCTTCGCCCGTGCCATGGAGTTCACCATCCACGAGATCAACAACAGAACAGATCTCCTGCCGGGAATCACATTAGGCTACCAAATATACGATTCATGCTCTGCAGTGCCCATGGCCATCAAAGTGGCTTTTCAGTTTGCAAATGGTCTGGAGCCAGATTTCAATGCCACTGACTCCTATCCAAGATCTGCATGTGCGGCTGTACCTGCCCTGGTAGGAGAATCTGCTTCTACTCCATCAATCAGCATGGCCAGAGTGCTGGGACTCTTTAGAATTCCACAGGTGAATATTGTAGACAATGTCACATGATGCAATAGTTGTGAATAGTTGAAAATATAAAGATATCTGTCATATACATTTTTAAAGCTTAAAGCAGTTTGAAAGATCTAAAACCTAATGTGTACTAAGTTGGCAGCTTTATACATTTATCTGAATCAAATCAGACCACTCATGTAAGCCTTCTTGCTGTTTATAAACTTAACCACAGGTGAGTAACTATGCCACCTGTGCATGTCTGAGTGACAAGCGCCAATATCCTGCCTTTTTAAGGGCCATACCAAGTGACCACCACCAAGCAGCTGCACTTGCAAAAATGGTCAAGCATTTCGGCTGGACATGGATTGGGGCAGTGCACAGCGACTCAGACTATGGAAATAATGGGATGGCGTCGTTTCTGAAAGCTGCACAAGAGGAGGGGATCTGTGTGGAGTACTCCGAGGCCTACTACAGGACGCAACCACGCAGTAAACTGGAGAGAGTGGCGAACATCATTCGCAGATCAACAGCCCAGGTTATAGTGGCATTTCTTGCTTCAGGAGATATGAGGTTTCTGTTGGAGGAACTGGCAAGACAACCCCTGCACCCCCTTCAGTGGATAGGTAGTGAAACATGGATCATTGAGACAGAATTCCTGCGTTTCAACATGTGCGCCGGGGCAATAGGTTTTGGAATCCCAAAGTCGTTCATCCCAGGTCTCCGGGAGTTTCTTCTAGACCTCTCTCCAGCCCAAGCTCTGAAATCTCCCCTGTTAACAGAGTTCTGGGAGAGCTCGTTCAGCTGCAGCTTGAAAGGGAAAACAGGCTCCTCTGAAGATGCACAGGATTGTAACGGAAGTGAGAACATCCGCACGCTGCAGAACCCGTACACAGACACCTCACAGCTGCGCGTGACAAACATGGTGTACAAAGCAACATATGCTATAGCACATGCGATCCATGGAGTTATCTGTAAAGATAAAGAATGCGACAAGACCATTACATTTGCACCATGGCAGGTAAACAGCCGATATTAGTTAGTTTCACTAAATATAATAATTATAGAAGACATATAATCCTGTACAACATCATTCACTAATAATAGAGAACAGATTATCCACATAGGTAATTCACACTGTTCTCAATTTTTTCATGAATATTGCAGATACTGGACCAGCTCAAGAAAGTGAACTTCACAACCAATAATGGTTTTCAGGTCTCATTTGATTCCAGTGGAGACCCTGTGGCTGTCTATGAGCTCATAAACTGGCAGGTTAAGAATGATGGCACTATGAATTTTGTGACAGTGGGCCTCTATGACTCATCCAAATCAAGAGGCAAAGAGTTCAGTATGAACAGTGCTATCAGCTGGGTGGGGGGAAAGACAGAGGTACAGTAGAACACAACACAAGAAATCAAATAAATCTAAATGATTATCCTGTATTCACGCTACTGGTAAAATTAATGGGATTGATTAGTTTTAACTGTTTTTTTTCTGTGTAGTATTTTAGCCTTTGGTAGCATGGGTTATGAAGTAATGTTTCTATCATGCCTTTCTTTTGTGTTATGGTAAGAAGAAGCTACATTTGAAGCTTTCACTCATCTTTATTAGGTGCCAAGATCTGTATGCAGTGAGAGCTGCCCTCCAGGCACCAGGAAGGCCATGCAAAAAGGAAAACCAGTTTGCTGCTATGACTGTATACCATGTTCAGAAGGAGAGATCAGTAACAAGACAGGTATTCAGTCACCCTTAAAAAATCACTGGCTTAGAAAAAAAATTGTATATATGGCATCATTCCACATATATGTTACACACTGCAATATAAACGGTATAAACAGCCATACAGAGTTTATTATCTAACATAAACAAATTCAATCTAGTTCATTCTAATGCTATTCGTAGTGGTATTTATTGTTGATTTCTTTAATTCCTATGTGCTACTGCAATGTGCTTTTTGATGTTCTGACATTTCTTATTTTGCAGACTCTTTGAACTGTGTGCAATGCCCTCCTGAGTTCTGGCCCAACACCCATAAAGATAGCTGCCTCCCTAAGCCTGTGGAGTTTCTTTCCTGGGACGACACTCTGAGCATTATCCTGACTGCATTCTCGGTCACTGGGGACTTTGTGGCTTTATGTGTGGTTGCTGTTTTTTACAAACACAGAACCTCTCCTATTGTCCGTGCCAATAACTCAGAGCTGAGCTTCCTGCTGCTCTTCTCACTGACTCTGTGTTTCCTCTGCTCTCTTACTTTCATCGGTCGGCCCTCCGAGTGGTCCTGTATGCTGCGCCACACAATGTTTGGGATCACCTTCGTTCTCTGTATCTCCTGTGTTTTGGGGAAAACAATTGTGGTGTTAATGGCCTTCAGGGCAACACTTCCCGGCAGTAATGTCATGAAATGGTTTGGGCCCCCACAGCAGAGACTCAGTGTTTTTGGCTTCACTCTTATACAAGTTCTGATTTGTGTGCTTTGGCTTACAATATACCCTCCTTTCCCATTCAAAAATTTAAATTACTACAAGGAAAAGATTATTTTAGAATGTGGATTAGGATCAGTTGTAGGTTTCTGGGCTGTTTTGGGTTATATAGGATTTCTGGCCCTTTTGTGCTTTGTTTTGGCTTTTCTGGCTCGGAAGCTCCCTGATAATTTTAATGAAGCCAAATTCATCACATTCAGCATGCTCATTTTTTGTGCAGTTTGGATCACTTTTATCCCAGCTTATGTTAGCTCTCCAGGAAAGTTCACTGTAGCTGTTGAGATATTTGCTATTTTGGCCTCAAGCTTTGGTTTAATTATTTGTATTTTTGCTCCAAAGTGTTTTGTAATTATTTTTAGGCCAGAGCAGAACACCAAGAAACATCTAATGGGTAAAGTTCCCTCAAAGGCTCTTTGAGACCCTAAAAAATAAGCATATCTTTTGATGTCACAGTAAAAATTTTAGATTTACCATTAACTGTTGAATTTTTTGTTTTCTTAAATTCACTCACATATTTGGTCTGTATCTTTTACTTCATGAATAGAAAATGTAAGTTTGCTGTATCAGTTGTCAGTATTTGGTGTAAGCATTATATGTACAAAGAAATTCATGGAGTGAGTTTCACACACATTTTATATATTCACATACAGTGTTGGGAAGTAACGGAATCCATGTACCGGCATTACGTATTTAGAATACAAATGATGAGTAACTGTATTCCATTACAGTTATCGTTTAAACAGGTGATAATTAGAATACAGTTACTTTTTTGAAATAAATTGATTACACTGCGGTATTTTCCTGTTCCATGTTAGGCTATTCCCTCTCTAATTTCGGTAATTCCATGCATTGCCAGAAACCCAAACAAAACACGCAATAAGAGCCTCTAATATAAGCGTCCTGTTAATGTTTGTGGTGTCAGTTACACAATGAACCCGGAGCCAGCACAACAGACAGGGGCAGACTGGCAATCTGTACGTTCTGGAAAAGTTCCGAGATGTGGTCGAGCTGTACATAACGCTGCCCCCGCCCTCGGAAGCATGGGCGTTGGCCTGTATTTCTCGGCCGAGATGTGGCTGAGATACGCATACCGAACAATGTGGCCGAGATGCGCATACTATATGTACAGTATATATTCTGGAAACTAATTTTGCCAGTTTTCACTACAAAAAAATCAGTTTTAAAATGCAAGTCGATTAGAAAATTCCAACAGATTTATTTTGTAAATAAATTTGATTCATAGCCCTAAAATAGCCTAGAAATTGTATGTTTGAATTCTTACTATGAAAAGTTATTTCTGCTAAAGTTTAATTTCATAATTATTTATTGAAATTAAACATAAAAATTAAATGTGAGCATTTTAACGGGACACAATAAATTTCAGTTTATGATAAAAGAGGCTCATTAAATGGCATATACAGCACCAGTCTTAGACAGTTGAGAAAACCATTAGGTCTAGTTGAGCTATATATGTTTATAAAAGGAATATTGTAAATTATACAAATAATATTAATACTGTAAATCATGATTTTATGTATTTTCTATGTGCTTCCCAGACCAAGCAGATCAAATTAAAAAATCATCACATATCTCAGATATCTGGTTCAGCTCAGTGGATTAACAAAAGTCTGTTTGCGATCTGCTTCTGGGGTCATATCTGAGATGGCAGCATGATTTTTGTGTTCCCCGACGATTTAAAAAAATAACACTGACAATATTTTAGAGCTTTTTAAAGAGGGTGTTGTCGCAAATGCAGCGTTCAGTACCGAAACGGCAGCTGGCAGCCTGAAGTGACATCACCGGCACCCGGCAACTGCACATAGGGGCAGCTGCCACTTATGCTGGTGGCTAGTCGGCCTTAAAAGTTAAAACAGTATAAATTTTAATATACCACATATAAATCTTTTTTTTTTTAAACAGGAACATTTATAAAGTTCATTCAAAATTACATTTTTCACTTTTTTTTTAGATTTCTTAACACTAATGAACACTTTAAGCTTGGATGTTGCTTTAAGGTAAACGGGCAAGGTGGCCACCCCCCGGTCTATGCATGCGCATAGATTTCTGTGTCTGTCGTTTTTTCTGCAAGAGGATTCTTGTGGACAGTCCCTACTAGATATACAAAAAAAGCACACAATAATGAATAATTTACAACTAAATAATTATACAGTCAAAGTAGAACCCTCTTAAAGGGGACATATTATGCAAAATTCACTTTGATTATAATCGGCTACAAAACATGTTCATAAAGTTCTTTGCACAAAATCACTCTCACTTAAAGAGATATGACCAGGTTTATTCTTCACAGTTTCAGGGCCTTTTAAAACAAGCTGTTTAGGAGGGCCCAGTGTGATGTCCGCACTGGGCCAATTTGCATAGAACCGCCCCTCATCTGTCAAGACCCCACCTACTAGATTTGTTGAAGTTTACCAAGATTTACCAGGAGGAAAGAGAGGTGAGACAGGAAATGCTGTAGGTGACGTCAGACGCCGGAGACTTGGCGGAAAAACTGAATGTACGAGGGAAACAACAAG
>JBBPCY010071628.1:0-11745 GCA_037974405.1 Brachyalestes nurse | reverse complement strand
CCTGAACTAAGGAAAAAAGGCCTGATTGGGGCCGGAGAGGGAGAGAGAGAGAGAGAGAGAGAGAGAGAGAGAGAGAGAGAGAAGAAAAGGAGAAGGAGAAAGAGAGAGAGAGAGAGAGAGAGAGAGAAGAAAAAGAGAAGGAGAGAGAGAGAGAGAGAGAGAGAGAGAGACAGAAGAAAAGGAGAAGGAGAGAGAGAGAGAAGAAAAGGAGAAGGAGAGAGAGAGTGAGAGAGAAGGAGAGAGAGCGATTAATTAGCTGTGGTTTACTGTCTAGCTACTTACAGGACAAGGTCCAGAACGCTGGCGTGTTTAGAAGCCAGCAGTATTGTTACTGTTGATTTAATTTGCAGGGTTTGTCATTTGTGAGCGGATGTTCTCTGCAAATTGAGCTGTCTGCAGATTGTGCTACTGAGTGGCCGCAGAGTCCAACTCTCAATTGTTGCAGTTGTAACCATAACAACCAGTGCTGATTGCTGTCCAAAAGTCATTTGGGATCACACAGTGGTCACACACAGTTTCGCGCGGATTCACACACACATATATAGACAGTCCTCAATGATCTCCAACACTCAACGACTCGCAGCTGGGTTTATTGGTTTTTCAGCACCATGGACAGCTGCTTTACTTATCGAACTCTGAATTCCTCACTTCTGGCCAAGTGCTCATGGTATTGCTTTACAAACATCTGCAGTAGGGATGGGCATATTGATGCTGAAGTACTAACTTTCAATCATGACATTGCCTTCTGAGAATCCAACCTAACATCAATACTGCAGGTTTTTATATTAGCAAGTTTGGACATGCTTTACAGTGATTTTGTGATGTGGACTACAACCTCAAATGTTTTTTTCTTTTATAAAACAGTGATGACTTACAATATTGTGATTATTTTGTCATATAATAATGAACATCTATGTTTTCCTAGTTTCATATGATTTGCTTAGTACTGAAAACTTCACCTAGTGCCTTCAGGAAGACTTTAGAAGTACGTTTTCTTATCAGATGAGCACAGCAGTGCTAGTGCTAATTGCAGCTATCTATGTGTTTTGCCTGTGCTATGTTGGCATTAAGTTAATAGTGCAATACGTTAATTTACCCACACTGGGTATGATACTAGTGTGGTTACTGGATTAAAATGCTTAAACATTTGAAGTTTGTAAGTCATTCAATAGTTTAGTACATTCTCAAATTTGAAGCCTTACACTAAATATCAATACAAGGGTCTACTAGCTGTCAGTCTAGTTATAGTTGTTAGCTAAATAAGTTATACTTAATTATACTTTATAGGCTGGGTTAAAAAAATCGATTCACAGATCAATATCGATTTCATTCAAAAAATACGATATCGATTCAAAAATTCGCAGATCGATCTTCTCATGTCAACTAAGCACTAGTTCTCACGACCGTGCAAGGAAAGCTATAAAAACATGAGGCCAGTGAAACCAACACCAAATGGGGCCATGGCGGAAGCTGTTGCGCTAAAATCACCGTCTGGGCTAATTTATAACCAAGCCAAACTAGTATTAACACAAATAAATCGATATAGAATCTAAACTAATCGGATCGAGAATTGAATCGGATCATGACCTTGTGAATCGGATCGATTCAGGAAATCAGCAACAATACCCAGCCCTAATACTTTATTTTTTTAACTTTACTTATAATTTATGTGTAACATTTTATGCTAGTATGTTTGGGACTTCTAGGGTTTGTTTAATAATGTTTCTGTCACGTCTAGCCATGCAGAGGGAGTGAGGCGAGGTGCAAGATGCAGGTTCCAACTGATGTTTTTTATTACAAAAAGACACAGACTCTACAGCAGAAAAGAAAAAGACACGAGGACCTTAAAACACAAAGCAAAACTACACCTAAGAGGGCATTTGTGAGGGTAAGCAGCTGAAAACAAAACTCTTGGAACTTAAATACTTAATAGACAAGGACAGAAACCAATCACAGAACACAATCATTTAACTGAAGCACAGAACAGGTGACAAGTGACTCCAGACACAAACATACATCAATTTCAAAATAAGAGACCCCAAAACCAACAATAACCCCATTGCGGCCTCTAGCGGCCGCTGTGTGGACATCACAGTTTCAGGTTATTTGCTTCATATACAATAACTGGTCAAATAAAACCAGCAGTAACACACATCCCTTATATGTAGCAAAGTGTATTTTCTTTTCAGCTGAATTCTTTGCAGTGTATTAAAACATACATCTGGACCACCTGAAACAATGTCAGTGTGCTCCCCATGGAAAAATGTTCTGTGCATGTATAACTATCACAGAAAAGCAGCTAAAGGCAATAAAAGGAACAAACTGCTCACATTAATGAGATCCCTCAGTGCTTCCACCATTCGCCAGTGTCCTAGCGGCAGATAAACAACATAAACAACAATCTCCCAACGCTGAGATGATGCCTACTCATTAACAGTCAAAACAGTTTGAAGTTCCTGCAAGCCAGCAAAGCCATCAATCACACTCAGGTTTGAAGGCAGCCACCCGCAGGCATGTTTGTCACATTGCCACCGCCGTCCCACTGTGACGGTAAACAAAAAAAATACAGTGCCCTGCCAGGAACCTCTCAGAGTCTTTGAACAAAACAGACGTAGAAAAGTGGCTCGCCATCAATTCATTGAGGCAGAGACTGGCAGAGTAGCCTAAACATATACACAAATAAAAGTGCAGTGAAATGAGGAATGGAGTGGAAGTAGAACTGTCCAAACAGTACCTAAGCAAAAGTGCAAAAGTATCAGGTCAAAAGGCCACGTAAATACAGAACTATATATATATTTATATAGACCTGCAGGTATATTGTGCTGGTCCTCCTTGTGTTGCCATAACAGCTCTGATGTGTCAAGGTATGCACAAGACCTGAAGGTGTGGAGTGGTATCTTGCACAACACATTAGTAGGAAGTCCTTTAAGTCCTGTAAATTGTAAGGTTGGGCCTCCATGGATCAGACTAACTTGTCCAGTGCATCTCACAGATGCTCAGGCAGATTGAGATCTGGGGAACCTGGGAGACTTATTACAATGAAGGGGTGTACTTGGTCCACAACAATGATTAGGTCGGTGGTACATGTCATAATAAGATCTACAGGAATGCCAGTAAAACCAATCAAATCTAAATTGTATCAAAATTGTATCAAAATATGACTGAATGATTATAATTAACTTTCCGCCCACCTCTGCACTAAACACAGTCATGCCACACAATTTAAAATGAGAGTAGTATAATGCAGCTTCTTGTTATTCTTTGCAGGTTGTGTGATCTAGGGGTGTCCAGCTTTATTTCTGGAAACCCACTGGTCTACACACCCCTGCGTGTGTTTTCCGTTTCAGCACACCTGATTCGACTCCTCAGCTCACTAATAAAGCCCTGCATGAGCTGAGCCAGGTGTGTTCAGACCAGTGGGTCTTCAGGATTGAAGTCGAGAAACAGTTGGGAAAGATGCTCAAATCTGTCATCAAAGCAAACCGCACACTGACTGATAGAAATACAGCTCTAAAGTCAGAAATGATCCATCCACCGTCTGAAAATCCAAAATAGAGAAACTGTGGTTTGGTTCCATATTTTCTATGTGATTTTACACATTCTGACTGATTTCAACTCTCTGCATGTATTTAGTTTGAACTGACACCATGACATTAGTATGTTTATTGCACTTTATTAGTTATAGCTTTATTGCTGAATGCATTGCATAGTTTTTGTTTGTTTTTATTATCTACTATGCATTTTAGCTGAAATCACACACCCATACAATAATTTGTGCAATAACTGCTGCTACCAAGATGTGCAATATCTTATTATTGTACAAAAATATTATCATGTGCATCATCACTACATGTCACTATTTATGATCTAGTATTGAAATGAGAAATATCACTACTTACATCTTTATTATGTGCAGTTATGGACTTGGTATAGAGGACAACAACCAAAATGTATTTCTTTATCTATAGTAGATTTATCCACATTCTTTTACTGACCACGGCATTTTGTTAGCAGGGTTGTTTCTGGAGAGTTTTTCATTTCGACTGTTTTTATATTTTATCTTGTTGTTGTCTTTTTCGTTGCATAAGCAGTTTCCTCTGGGATCAATAGTTTTCTGATTCTGTTTCCAGAATGTCACTTATAAACATCTGTTTGTTGTGTGGGTGCATGATTAATGTTTTTTGCTCTGTTGCCTGAAAATGGTCATTCTGCAATAAAGCACATCATTTGTAATTACTTGTATATAATTGCTTAGACAAACTATTTAAAGGAATCAACTGCCATATCAAAATGGTACATTTCAAACAATGCCTAACCTCACACTGGACATAAATAAAGGAACAGCTTTAAAGGAATAGCTTGACTAGACTTGCTAATGTGGCTAACAGTAAATTAAATCTAGTAGCTATTGGCATGGTGTCATTTATTTATACTTATTTGTATAACTGGTTACAGTTTTTGACTGGATTATTCTTTTAATGCATGTTTAAGGGGCTCAGTGCAGAAATGCAAGGTGTTCTTGTTGATAAATGAGATTGCGATCAGTTGTGAGTCTAATCTGATGTACATATGGAGTGAAGTGAGAGAGCGATAAAGGTGAGTATCGATCTGCTGGGCGAGCGAGACAGGCCACACGGGTGCCCTTGAGCCTTGAACAGGTTTCTGATTAGAGATTTTTTTTTTCCTGCTCTGCTTTAGCTCCACTCACCCTGACAGCCAGTAGATTCTGAAACACGGCAGTGGAGCAAATTCTTCTAAATTTTCTCTTTTCTCAGAATCGAATCAAAATGTGCCCAAGACGCCAGAATTGTCACATTTTTTTCCTCCTCTGAGGGGGACATGTCAGCGGAAATATTGACATCTATATGACAATATCCCCATCACAACAGGACCTAAATCTGACAGTTCTAGCAACATTAATTAGCCACTGAGATTTGTTTTAAAAGAATAAACTGAATCTTAAATCTACACTGTAAAACAGTTGCATCATGTGCAGCAGAAACATTTATTGTATTCCTTAAAGCTGCAGGAGGTAACTTAAAATGACTTTTTCCTATATTTGCCTGTCCTGATAGTCCTACACGAGACTGATGATCTGTGAAAAAAACAAATCAGGCTTCTCTGGCTCCACCTAGTGCTCCTAATAGTATTATTTGCAAGAATCCACCATGACAGAATCAAAACGAGAAGTCAGTGCCAGTGTAATCACCACTCATGCTCATGTTTCCATGTATCCACATTTCTGCTTGAAGTTTCTAGCTAAAGTATAGCTAGGCAAAACTCAATTGCATGGTATATAATCATGGATAACATGTTATATCTAGCTGTGTGGAGTTTAGTTAATGTTTCATTCATTGGTAAAAATAAAAAAGTTGGACAAAATTTCTGTATAACTACATGCATGGGAATAGCTTTGGAGGCAAGGTTGGAGCACAGTGGGGCGGGAAGGGGAGGGACCTGCAAATTTAAGTTCACTCTCTTCTCAATTCTACCAACTTAAAATGCAACAGACTGTGGTAAAAATGGTGCATTCTGGGAGATACAGGTCAAACCTGTTAACTTGTCAAGGAGATTAAACTGTTGAAATGGGTAATTACCTGTTACTTGCTAATTTAATGTAATTGTCTTTTAATTTGGAAAGTTCAGTTTTGCAGTCTTGAGTAGTTGGAGTAGTTGGGAGCAGTCTAGAGTTGGAGTTTCCTCGCACGTTTGTCAGCTTCTGTTTACAAGCTCTCATTTCTTAATCTACAGTGTCTTTCACAAGATTAAAAAAAAAAAGTTACTCTCACCCCTAAGCATATATTTGAATGCATCTTCCATGGTTTGTTATTCCACCCATAGCAACAACTACAGTAGTTCATATTAAAAAACACACAGGATTACTGTTAGCTCTGTGAACATAAACACTGGCCTAAGTGTAGCCAACATAGCTATACTGGTCTGAAATTCAACAGTATAATCATTTTCTGGACAGTTTGCCCAGGAAACACCTTCCTGTAATATCAATATAGTCAAATCTTGTACATAATAAAATACAGCAATAATTGCGTATTTGGATTACATCAACATTTTGGTAATATTGCAGTGCACCTCCTTGCAGTGTAAATGTAACCCAAAGCAAATCATACCCTCTTAACCCACAAAGTTGTTATTCTTCTATTGATTTAAAAATAGATTGTTCAGCATAATAACTACTACTACTACTTGTTGTTGGCTACAATTACAGTACTAATATGTAAGTTGTTTAGTTACAAGAGTGAGTTACAAGAGGTTTTTTAGACCCCAAAACCCAATTCAATCCGTCAGTCAACAACACTGTCATATTGACATACAAACAGATGAAATGCGTGGCCACACACACTCACACACACACACACAGTCAACGAGAAAGAAATATAAGCAAATGTGGTATTTTTGAAATATTATCACTTTCTTAGACTTTGGACAGAATTTTTTCTAATTTTCACAAATGTCTCTAAAACTCTAGAGACATTGCATACCTCTAAGAAGCTACACACACACACACACATCATATGTGAGAGAACTGAGTTTGGACAGGACAATAAGAGTTTGGATTTTACTGAACAGCAGTAAATGTCCATCACTGAGGTGTGAATGAGGGGGACAGATGCTGTAGCAGATGTGCAGCAGTTTGTCCCGCTGCACTCTTTCATTTATTCTGTTCTTCTTCCCATCCTCCTGCAGGTCATCCTCCACTCCATCTCTGCCCTCCGCAAGCTCTCCTTGTTTACTATTCCCTCTCTCACACACTCCTCTTCATTCCCCTCATACTCAAGGGCATGACCCCTCACTCTCATGCCAAGTATTACACACACACACACACACACTCCCCCTCTCTCTCTTACTTCCTTACACAGTTTCCACCTCCTCTCTCTCTCTCTCTCTCTCTCTCTGGTGCAGGGGTCATGCTGCTGTATTTCTTATAGCTGCTCATTAATGGTCTACTGTGGGACTCTCTCCTCTTTGTGCTCAGCTCTGTTTCTAGTCCTCTGGTCTCCAGCTCCAGCTGAAAGAGCTCCACTCCAGCTCGCCAGCTAGGGGTGACTTTTCAGTGCTATTCTGCATCCTCCCTTTCAATTTCCACAGTACCACAGTCATTGTTGCAATAAAGGCACCGTTATTTTCCTCTTTCTTTAGATATGCTGCCTTTCTCAAATGCAGGAAATGTGACCATAGCTGTGTTGAAAAGGTAGCAACAACTGAAATAATAATAGCTCTTTCTCTGGCCAGCTGTTTCATGCTATAACGAAAGCTTAAAGAAAAAACGTCCATGCAGTATACTGCCTCGTAAATGCTGTAATACGTGGCCACTGCTACTTCCTGATTTTATATATTTGTAACCCCATAGAAATAAATTTCTGTGTGGATTTCTGCCTAGTACTTTGGTTTCCTCCCACAGCCCAAAGACATGCATGTCATGTGGACTGGAGGTGCTAAATTAAGTAAGTGAAATGGGACTTATAGTCACACGTGAACGCACCGCACCGCACCACACCACAGCACAGCACACAGTGTGAATGGTGTGAAATTTTTTTTCTGCATTTAATCCATTCACCAAGCAATGCAGGACCCAGAGAGCAGTGTGTGGGGACGGTACCTTGCTCGAAGTTACCTCAGCGATGACACTAGCAGTCCTGGGATTCGAATCCACAACCTTCTGATCGCAGGGGCAACTCCTTAACCACCAGCTGCCCAGGTGTGAGAGTGTGTGTGGTGTTTTGCCCTGAGCGGTGAAATAGGTTCCAGCTACAAGTTGGCTGGAGTGAAAATGTGGCCTGAGGACTGGTTTGACAAAGTTGACGATAAAACTAACCTGAGCGTACAACAGTATGTTTTTATTGAAAAATATGATCTGAATCCCCCTCAGTAAAGCTCTCCACATGATCTTTACCGAGAGCCCTATGTGACATCAAGCATATTCATGGCCAGAGCTCAGACAGATCCTTCTCTCGCATGATCCATCACAACTGGCAGCTCACTGCATACGCCCTACTGCAGCAGGGCCATGCACACTCCTATGCAGTCCAGGCACGGCACTCGGATTAAAGCTCGTAATTAGAGGATCTGAGAGAGCGAGCAAACTGTGTTTTTACTTGTTAAAGATATAATTAGAATTCATGTAAGGGTGCACATTATAGAATTATAATGGACACAGGACGTAAGATTACCAATAGGAAATGATGAAATAAGCAAGCTCAAGACAGCTCAAGTGACAGCTGCTGTAGTGAAGGTTTCTTTTAATGGGGTCTGACTCCACAAGAGGTGCACAGTTTGTAGGTTAAAATTTCTTGGTATAAATTTTCAAATAGAAGTGAACGATATGATAAATCACGATGAATTAACCTTTACTGAGCATATTGTGGACATCAGTGATAAATACAGAGCACAGACTGAACTGCTTCTTTATGAAAAAGATGTTTGGAAGGGGTTCTGGAGGGGGTGTAGCTTTTTAACATATTCTAACTCGTGACGCAACACTTAACAGCAACTCAAGATTATTGTTACTGGCACTGGACTGTAACATGACAGCTAGTTTTTGTCCAAAATTGTCCAAAATCTTGCCTGTTTCACCCACAAGGTAAACAAAGGTAAACGCGCCAGAGGAACAAGTTTACTGGAGTGCAGAACGGCCATGGTTGCAGCATTCTGGCTGTGGTCATACTGATGAGGGGCCAGCCCACAGAAGGCCAAAGGCTGATCATTGATTCCAGCCTTATCAATTCCGAGCCTTTATTAGGGGCGTGGAGGGCTTTCTGCCGAGCTGATAGAAAGCCAGGACAGGGGAGTGATGGCTAATCAATGTCGAGCGCGTTAAGCCACACCCCAATCCCCATGCAAACATGCGGATCACATCACTGTGCGTGTGTGTGTGTGTGTGTGAAAAGGGAGGGGGGTTATGTGTGAAAGAGTGAAGTCATAGGTGAGTGCAGAAGAGACAGAGACTAATGTGTTCTCCAATGAAAGATGGGCCTTGCCAACTCAACATGGCAACAAAAGATTCATCTGGTTGGACTGCCGCTGACTATCATTTTCAGTCCCTATTTGCTTCTAATAGTAAAGAATTTCTTTCCTATTTCTTTTGTAACTGAATCAATTCCCAGCTTGATTAGAACTTATAATGTGACTCTTAGGTCTGGAGACTGTTCTTAGGAGAGGCTTATAATTGATTTTTTCTTTGCTTTGGACTTTGTTAAGCTTAACATAAAAATGACAACAGAAAAGTTAATTCTATTTTATAAATATGGTCACACTAGTTAATTCTTAACAAAAAAAATCACAACCAATGTATTTGTCATTTTGTTAGTTTATTTAATGTTTATAACTATACAACATTGTAGAGAGACAGTGCTGATTCATTTGATGCGTTACTTTAACCAACATGAGGCCACTTGCGTCAAAACCACTACAGTGTGTGGTTTAATAAGATACAGTCTGGTGGGATTTCCCATGGCTGGTTCTTGTGGTCCCAGCAGTGGGATTTAAACACATTCAGCTTCGAATGCAATAGCAACATACCGCATACAGCATATCCCTTAAATGGAGGCAAAACATGGTGACACCTGCAATACACTTCTATGTTCATTTTTATATTTTATATAGCCACTAATATTTTCCTGGGAAGTCTTTTACGTGGCTTGCGATTAAAAACATCACAGAAGTGTGTGGGTGGTCCACTGATTCCCCATACTGTTGTGAAGATGATGTGCAACCAATGTTGCGGAAAGAATAAACATTACAATGGGATATGGGACGGGACAGCTTGTAATGCACACGGTGGCTGAAGTACGGAAAGTCCTTAACTTCAATCAGAAGAGCCAGCCTTGCTGGTAAAGGCTGAGTGGGCAAAGCCACCCCTTTGTTTTCGAGGTATGGAAATGCATTTTTCATGTTACTTGAGTGAACTGTTTATTCTCTTTTTTTGTCAAATCCATTTGTATAGGTTTGTATTTGGGTTTACTTATTGCAAGAGACAGGAGCCTGGTCTTATGTGACTGCAAGTAAATGGCCACTGAGTAAAGAGAACTTTCATTAATGATCGCTTAGCTGTAGATTTAACAGAGGGGATACAAATCCTTTTCCATGTTTGGAGAGGGGTGACTTTTAAAATAAAAATAATATCTTTTCAATAAGTGGATCTTTGATTTAAATGCTTATTTTCTATCATATCAGCCCTGTCTTGCCCTCTCACTGTGTTTCTCCCTCTCTCTCAATACAGTGTAATCCTACTCTGATCGATGTTAGATCTGAGATCTGTGGAATGTGGTAGTGTCTCCCAAAGTTCAAATGAAACCTGGCCCACTGATTGTTGAACTGCAGCTAAAGGAAAACACTCAAAAGTATCAAAATATCGACAGCTAGGTGTGTGAGATGTGCTGATTTATGTAATAGTCATAGGTGAGCACAGAAGAGACAGAAACTAATGTTTTTTCCAATGAAAGATCGGCCTTATCAATTGAGGATGGCAACAAAAGACGTGGGACAATGAATAGACACTAACTGCCTGAATGAGTTCCCCATTTATTAACATGACCTATCTAGCATCTGCCCAGGATCTCAGTTAGTCACATGAGTATTCACTTCTGATAACTTACACTAAATGGACAAAAGAATTGGGACACACCTCTTAATTCAGGGATAATGCCATGCTTTGTGGACACAGTTTGGGGAAGATCCTTTTCTATTCCAGCATGACTGTGTCCCAGTACACAAAGTAAGCACCATAAAGACATGGCTGGAGGAGTTCAGTGTGGAAGAACTTGACTGGGACGCACAGAGCCCTGATCTCAACCCCATCCAACACCTCTGGAATGAACTGGAATGGAGATTGTGAGCCAGACCTTCACGTCCAACATCAGTACCTGACCTCATACATGCTCTACAGAATGACTGGGCACAAATTCCCACAGAAACTCCAAAATCTTGTGGAAAACACTTCTAAGAAGAGTGGAAGCTGTTATAGCTGCAAAGAGGGACCAACTCCATATTAAAGTCTATGTATTTAAATGCAATGTCATTAAAGTCCCTGTTTGTGTAATGGTCAGGTGTCCCAATACTTGTCATGTCTATTTAAAACAACAGACGACCAAAGTGCAGTCCAGTTTGTTTAGCATGCGAAAGTCATTCAGATGTCTGTGCCTTCTGCTGGAATTCACTCCACTTTTGTGGTGAGAAAGGAACAGACCTGCCTGCGAGTGTACTGTATATTCAATATGGTCTCATCTGAGCGGCTGGTTGAGTGTGTGTTGGCGGACATAATGGAGGCTGTGGCTTTCCAGAAATGACATGTCATTTAGGGGGAGATTAATGGCCTGACTTGGTGTGGTTGGAAACCAGTGCCTTTGAATAAACCACAAATCCCCCCCACCCGCCACCTTCCCCCTCTAAATCCATAGAGATTGAAAAAGTGTGTGTGTCGGATTCATGCAGCCAATCAATGCTCCCTGAGTCCAACCCTTTACCCCACAGCTTTCTTTCTTTTTGTTTCCAAAGTGCTGGAGGAGCGTGTGAGTGTGTATGGCGTGAGAAAATCCTGCATGAATATATTCAACATCACACACAGAGATTCATGCAGAGAGAGTGTATGCATGCCATTTTTGTAGCAGTAGTAGGTTAGGGAATCAGAGTGTGTGTGTGTGTGTGTGTGTGTGTGTGTGTGTGTATGTGTGTGTGTGTGTGTGTGCGTGCAGGCGCGCGCTTGTGTGTCTTTGGACACTCCTGCACTTT
>JBBPCY010071627.1:0-11746 GCA_037974405.1 Brachyalestes nurse | reverse complement strand
ACACTTCTGCTGCCTTACACATACATGAAAATATAAGCAAGAGTGTGTTTACTGGTTAATACACTGCTGTTTATTGAAAAAAACGAAAACAAACCAAGCCTCATTCTTTAGAACTTTTTGTTACTTAACTTTGCTGTATCGCGAACCTACTAGCAAGTGGTTTTTAGCAGACGGTTTTATCTAAAGTGACTTTCATTCCCTAACTACAGGGGGCAGTCTCCCTGGAGCAACTTGGGGTTAAGGGTCTTGCTCAGGAACTCAGTGGTGGTCTGCTGACGGTAGGATTCAAACTCATGACCTCTTGGTCTAGAGGCAAGTATCCTACCCACTAGACCACCACCCCACTGTGAAGTCACATGAAGCACCACTGTATCTTTTAAACTGATTCTGAGACACCTCTGGACAGCCTAACACACTTGGAAGTGAAATTTAACTGCCAGTACTGTTACAGAAGCTAACGGATGCCCATCTTGGTTACAGGGACTGACAAGGACTTAGATGGCTACACCACTTAGAAGACTATTCAGTGATTAAGATCTATTTTCAGCAACTTTTCTGAAGCTAATGTGTCATGCAGTCTAGTGACTGACATGTGGCATAATGTGTACAACTTCTTACAACTGATTTAAAACCAAATGAAGAATTCATGCAAAGACTGGAGTTACCTGTTTTGACATCAAGGCTTGCTTTTTAGGTAAGAAAGACAAAGAAGATGTGAGACAAATCAGCAAGACTAGTAATATAGTACATGACTAAAGCAATGTCTTGCATCAAAAATTACTGCCCAACTACAAAATTAAGTTGTTAGGCCTGAGCATCCAGGGATACAGTCTCAAATATGATATGAATATCCCCTGGCCATAAAGATAATAAAAGGCAAGGTGGTGATGAGAACAATACACCTCTGTCAACAAACTGAAACTCCAAGGCTCCCCCACCACCGGCCGACGTGCCTTCTATTATCTAGACCCTCCCTTTCTCGTCAACAAATCTAAATTGTAGCCCTGAATGTTTCAGGATCTTAACAATGCGTCTGATTATAACCATGACTAAATTGCTGATTCAGCACTGAAATCCAGCATTACCAGACCTCACTTGTGACTGAATACAATCAAATCTTAACAGCAATATTCCTTGAACGCCTTCCTTGAAGAGGAAACACTGTTATTTCAAAGGTTAGAGGGTTGACTGTTGTATTAATACTCCTGAGTTTGCAAGAAATATTGGGTCAGCAGATTTTTTGGATATTTTTGGACACATCATTTATTTTTGGCCTGTCAAATCTATATAATGTCTTTAAGCTGATATAACAATGTTACATTGACATATCTCACATTGTTTTGCTGGGAGTACCAGGACCAGTCTGGTCTGCATCCCTTTTCCAGACGATAGTCTCCTCAGAGTGGAAGGTTTGTCCATGGATCCCTGCCTGAGTGTATGATTCCTCTGAGCAGAAGCGGCCAGGGTGGGAGTGTTGGTAACCCTGGGCAGCCTGGAGATCCCTGCTGGAAGGTTGGACCTGGGGGCATGTGGGCACTGCAGTCTGGATTCCAGGGTAGGTGGAGTCTGGGATCTGAGATTTACAACCAGGTGCTGGGGTCTGGGTTTCAAAACGGGTGGATGACAGGGTCTGTGATTTTGGGGAGCTGGTTGCTGAAGGACAGTCTTCACTAAGGTGCCTCCTTGAATTGTGCTGCCAGGGAAACCACTGGCAACCAACTGTGCCTGAGCCTTCAATCATTTTCTGCCTGCGGTCCTGGGGCGTCTTTTTGGGTGAGGTTCTTTTGGCAGGATCCTGGTCTGCAGCTGGAGTTGTCCTAGTCCCTTTCCGACCTCTACGGGACTGGCGAAAGTTGAAGCAGGTCACTGTGCCGTAGATGCTGTCCCGGTCCTGGCAGAGCGAGAGCTCGGAGTGAGCAGATGGATTCCTGCACAGCTCCGCCTGTGGAGGCACTGGATTTGTGTCAGAAGAAAGTTCAGCACTGATGGCCTCTACTCCATCGCTGTGCCATCCATGAGGTGCAGAGGGAAGGTGGGTTTGCTCCAAACCCTGCAAACACTCCTCCAGTCGCCGACTGACCTCCTGACATCGTTGCCAAGTCATGTTCCAAACCTGCAATGCCCTGGAGATCTGCAGAGAGGAGGCCTGGGTTTTTGCCTCCATAAAGCATTCAGGGGAGAATTCGCTCATCTTCTCATGGCATCTCTGAAGGGTTGCCTGCTTCTCTTGCTGTGTCATGCAGTGCAATCGCTCCTGTTCCAGCAACTGAGAGCAGTCTTTGGCTACTTCTGTTGCCTGAGAACAAATGAACACGACTGAGAACAAAAACACATTCAAATGCAAATGCAGCATAAAGGTAATCATTTGATTTGCAGCTCGAATGAAAACACAACTCACCCTCGTACAGAAGTGGCACAAATTTACCATCGCCTCCAGTTCATCACAGCACTGCTCCGCCTGAGACAAGAACTCAGATAAACTGGATCTGAAGGCGGACACCATTGTGTGAAACACTTCTGTCTCAGGGTAGTTTGGTCCCTGAATTCTTTCTGCTTCAGCTGCTAACATCATTGCCTGAAGCTTTTGTTCCTGCAATACAATGAAATATAGATGCATCACGAAAGAATCATTCCATTCATAGTGAATTTATATTGTTTGGCACAAATTATATTCAGAGTGGAATTCTGCTAAGTTTTCAAAATTTCTGCATAATTAAATGGGTAAGATGTAAATATTGACAGTGGTTAAAATTTCAGGTCTAAAGAAAGTTACGAAGTCAGAACTGTTCTCAGTAATTGTGATATCAGAACTTCTGAGCGCTTTCACATTAAGTGGTTACAGCTATGCTGCGTGATATCTGTTTTACAATAGTCTGCAGTAAGCATTTGGCTTTTTTTAATCCATGTGTCATGACCCACGGTTCCATTCACCAACATTGTAGGAGTCAGTAAGTTTCTCTACCTGAGTTTATATCTCAACCATTAATCATGCAGAAATTGGGTTAAAAATTGGTGTATTTCCTCTTTTAGTCCAAATGTATACATGTATGCCCCTTTCAGTCTAAAAACTGAGGACTTCAACACTTACGTTAGCTTCAGAGAGGAATGTAGTGAAGCTTTGAAGAGTCTCTTGAAGTCTCTCACTGGATTCTTCCATAGACTCAGTTTCCAGCAATCGCCTCTCACCCTCCACACCAAACCACTCCTTTATCTGGAAAGAACAAACACAGATCCTGAACCAGGGACCCGCCTGTCATATAAGTTCCCCTCAGCTAAATTTAGATTTTCAACTCTGGACAGGCCTATCCTAAACACTTTGTCAAGCCTTCATATTCTATAAAGTCTCATTCAATGGAATGTTACTCAACTGTTTTTTTCAACTGATTTGAGTGAAAATGTCTCTAAGCCTGTTGATTGGCCAGAATGCCAGACTGGTCCTAGACTGCTTTGAAATGTATTGGGTAGGCACATCTTTAGTTCAGAATATGAAAATGTAGACCTATATGCGTCAATATTGTATGTTTTACAAATAAAACATTATTAGCTATTGTGAAAACATTCTAAATACCTACAACAGTGAAATCCATACTGTCCAAGTTATTACTCCATACAAAATAAAGCTACACAGTGTCACTGATGTGAAGCACCGCTCTTACTTAGCATTAAAATATACTGGAATATAATGGAAACATTTGCATGTGCATGTGGCTGAAACACTACAAGAAGAAGATTCTGCGATTGTGACTCCTTCAGAAATGGTCTACAAATGCATCAAAGCCTTGGACCTTCTGGATTCAAGGCTGAGCAGAAGTCCTTTTGGGGCTCCAGCTGTCTTTTACAACTAAAGTTTACAGTTCACGCTGCTGGTCTTCAGGTTGCAGATAACAGCGTGTGTGTAGCGCTTTAAGCAGTCACTCTAGAACACACGTAGCGTTAGTTCCGTTCTTCGAGCCAGCGCATGTTGCGATAAGAAATTACTATAAATCATTGCCTGTTCAGTGCAGGGGCCATAACAGGGGCCAGGAGCAATTCTACAGTTCTGGCCACTGTCTAGAACCGCCTATGAGTGTGTGAGTGAATGAATGAATTACAAATCCCATCCATGAGGTGGTTTTTGTGTAAAAATGGCTAATGTGGCAAGTGAGTTCACTTGTATAAGGGTTAATTATGTATATGTACCTGAGCAATACATCCCAGAATAAACATACTTAGTATTATGTTACATTTCTGTTGTTTGGTCCATGGCTGATTTTGTACCTTGGTAAACCGTGACTCCTTCTCCCTGAGCTGCAGCAGGAAGTGAAGGTGTTGCAGTGACATGTTGGACCTTCTTGCCAGTACATGGACCTGCTCCTCCACCTGATTGTACAGGTCCTCCACAGGGTCCATGTCCACACTAGAAGAGAATGTCTGAGGTTTTCTACTGAAGATGTCTGGTGTCTCTATAGCTTTGCTGAACAGAAACACTGTAAGGTCTAAGCCCAACCAAGCACAGTTGAAAGCAAAGTTAATGTGGCCTAATATTTCAGGCATCCATGAAATAAGTCCTGGTCCATTTTTGAATGTTTAGTGTACTACAGCGCACTACACAATTAACAGGTTGGAGTGGCATGACTAGCATGTAAGCATGTGTTTAGTGGCTTAGCACCGTGGCATTACCGGCTCTCCTTGCCATATGCTGCTCTTACATCACTCTCCCATCTCAGCCTGGCCAGCACGGCCCCACCCTCCCTCTGTAAGGAAACCAGTCGAGCATCTTCCAGCACGTCCTTCATCAGAGCTCTTTGTTCACTGATGCACTGCTGAACATCCTGAGTGCAACAAATAAAGAGAAGTTAAAGAAACAGAGTAACTCTAATAGCATCAGAATCAGAAAAAAAAATGGATCCTGGAGGAAATTGTTTATGCTTCGTAACTGAGAAACTAGAACAATGTTCATTCTTTCATTTTCTGTAACTGCTTAATCCTCTAGGGTTGTGGGTACCTAGAGTCTATCCCGGGGTCTACGGGTGCCAGGCAGGGACACACACACACACACACACACACACACACACACACACACACACACACACACACACCATTCACTCTTACACACACACACACACACAATTCACTCATACACACACACACCATTCACGCATACACACCCCTACGACCAATTCAGAATTCCCAGTTCACCTGACAGCATGTCTTTGGACTGTGGGAGAAAACTGTCCTGTCAGTCAGGCCCAGAATGCACAACTCACTTCTTTGTGATGGACATGTTGCACTGACCTGAACACTGTCTATTTTATGGACCCCCTCCAACTTCCTAATGGCTCCTCTGAGTAAATTTAATGCCTCTTTCAGGTCCAACACAAACGGGTGAAGTTCCTGTGGAACAGGTCACATTAATGACAGCTCATTAATAAATTCCACATTCATGAAATACAGTACGTCAGCATTGTTTTCTCTGTCATTTTTACTTTGGCAAAAGTAAATCATTATTGTTTCAGTACAGTAGCAGGAAGTGACTGGTCCTCCATATTGATACCATAATATGGATATGGTTTTAAAAATGACCATAAAGGACATTTTGGATGCAAACCAGAAGATGCAGAGTGGTTTAGTGTGAATTTTTGTTTTTTTTTTTTTTAGATCTAGCATCAGATGGTCTGTTTGTAGTCAGAATTGCTCACAATGGTGGTGAATAGAACTGCCCTAAAAGTTTACTCACAGAAAGTCATTACATCAAATGATTATAAATACACATTACTTTAATTACTATCGTTTTGGCCCAAAGCATACTTTTAAACTTTATGCGTTTTATCATGCATTGTGGGGAGGTACATGAGGCCCTAAAGAAAACATTAAAAATGATAAAGATGAAGAAAACTTATCTTCTCAAATTTTTACCATCAATATTCCATATAAAACTCAAATAGAAGATTTATTATTTATTATTTATCTTCAAACATTGAAGACCCAGATACACCACTGTGTTTTTAAAGTGCCTGCATTCTATATTTGTCTTCTTTTTCACATTCGTTTATCTAAAATCTAAAATGTATTTAAATTTCAACATAATTCATTCTTACTACACGACCAAAGGCTGTTACTGTGCCTTTAAGGCTGACATGTGTAAATGATCTCTTTTCTGATTGGCTGCCCAGTTAAAGTGCTCCTCATAACTACACTGCTGTAGACTGAATAAGCACATTTATATGCAAATGTGTCAGTTTTGTGACATCACAACAACTACGATTAGAATGTTATTATAATGCCTTTCCATATACAGACTGTCTGAGCATATGTTTTGAAAATGCAACAATATTTACAAACGTACTTATGTTAAAATGATATGACTATATTTGAGCTGTAGACGTTGTGACGCCTGGTTCCATCCACCGCCACTGTTTTTAGATGTTTCTATGCCCCTTTAAGAAGTAATTTAAAATAAAAACAGCTCATTGTAAATTAGAATAAATAAGATTAAGAGAGGATTAACGCACCCAAACAAACAGAGTCTGGGAGTCGGTTAGAGTTGGACAACATCTGGAAACCATTTCTAAAAGTATATGAACATCCTTGAAGGAACTCACTTGATGGAGGTCCAGCCATTCTCTGTGACTGTAGGGGAAAGAGCCTCCAAGGACAGGGGTCAGCTGGCTGGACTCCACGAATTTATGAAGGGCTTTGAGGGATGGCACAATCTCCTGCCAAGAACACAGCTGAGTGATGGGTCTGCCCTTTTTTAGACTGCTATGTTTAGGAAGTCGCATTTGTTATACAGTACGTTGCTTATAATATATAGAAGGCTGATAAAAAAGGTTTGATTTATTTAACTAGGGGGATAAAAACAAGACCACAAACCATCCCTCCAGGGTATTTCTCCAGACTGTGGAGTTTCTCCTTCCTCATCAGTAGCAGCACACAGTGGACGGCTTGCGGATCCTGCTCCTATAACCAGCACAAATCCGGTCAAAACAATTCCATGGGACAAATTCTGGGTCTAGATCTCATTCAGGGAAGATTCTCCTTTACATTTCAAGATTCAAGATTCTTTATTTGTTACATGCATAGTTATAACAAGAACAACACAAAGTGAAATGTATTCTGAAGTGAAATTCATCTTTTATAACTGTGCAAACATAAGTGCAATAAACAATTTTTAATTAAACACAAATCTGAAAATGTATAAAACACAAATAAAAATAAATAAGTACAAGTAAAGTAAAAGTATAAAAGTAAGTAAATGTCTAAAACACAAATAAACACAAATCTAAATAAAATAGTTAAACAGCTTAAGCGAGAAGCAACACAAGTTAAACGTCAAATATCCATATAACTGAATCATATATGGAGCCATATGAGAAACTCAAGTCCACAAGGATTAGTCTGGTCTAGACTAGGGCTGCTCAAAATATTATTATCATGATATCGGTCTCTGCAATACTGATATCGCAGGCAGAAGGCTGCGATATGCAAATGAGCTTCTAACCAATCACAGAGTGACCAATCACAGCTTCAGATGAGTGTAATTGTTTTGATTAAGGTCTTCATGTAATATCTAAAGTCTCATTTGTACCTTTAACTAATAAAGACACCAATACACCAAAGTGAATCCCTTTTTAAATTACCTGTATCTTAAATTTTCCATTCTATTTCACATTTGTATACCAAAAATATAAATCCGAATTCATTTTTACATCACCAGTTTTATGTCCCAGTATATCTCTTATAATGAAACAGGTTCTTTTTTGTTACTGTGCCTTTAATACTGACATGTATAAATGATCTCTTTTCTGATTGGCTGCCTTGTATTGCAGCTCTGAAACATGCAATGGGCGGGACTAAATGGGCGGGGCTAAACTGCTGTATACTGAACACGGACATACATATGTAAATGTTTAGGTTTTGTGACATCACAAACACTATGATTAGAAAAAGTTTACATGTACATATATGGTACATTTTGAAAATAGCAATACATACTTTTTCAATGTACATACATATAAATGGCTTGAAGTATGTTAATATTGTTACATTTCGTAAATTTACAGCATTCAAACTGCTTCACAGTCGCCACACGCAACAGTATAATCACGATACTAATATTTGGTTTATATCGTGCAGCCCAAGCCTGGGCCAAGGCTTATGACTAAACTAATCAAAGCAATCAGACTATATATTGAGGATTATGTAATTGCACTGGAACATATGAGTTATAAACACTCACCTGCACCAGTTGCAGAGCTTCAGTGAACTGGGAGCGTGTTGGCGTCTTGCGGGCATCATAAACAACGGTCATCCCAAGCTCTCGGACCTCCTTCCTGTGTGGAAGTGAATACTGATTGATTTTACTTTACATATGTTTATATTGAGACAACATTCACTGAACATCCAGAAGTTTTTTTACCCATCCAGCTAGCAGCACTGGAAATGGGTCATCTGTGGCTGCTCCAGAGTGTTTTATTGTATTGGCAAAACAAGCTGTATGTGTGCAATCAGACACCTGTGCCAGCAATTGGTGCACAATAAAACAGCCAAGTTCACTAACTGGAGGGCTTTTGGAAATACAGTACTTTGCAAAAGTCTTAGACCTCTATGCAAAAAGTTTGAAGCCATTTATATCAGAAGTGCCAGCAAAAACACATTAGAGTCTGTATTAGAATCAATACAAGCAAAAAAGTAGTAACAATATCAACTATTTTTCTAAAAAGTGGTAGATATTTTGTGAGCTGGTAAGAAGAACACAGGTTTGGTTCCAGATTTCTGTTCTGTGCCTCCAGTCATTGTGTGGATTTATAAAATTCCATAAGAAAATTCCATAAGAAACAAACCTTAATCTCACAAAGAAAAAAAGAGTCAATCAAGGTTTACTAGGCTTCCATGAGGAGAGAGGTCTGGAAATGGTTAGGTGAACACTTTGCTGTACATTAAACACTATGTACTGTATTACTGCTCTCAGTAATTATTGTAACATTAGTGTTTTAACATTGGCTTAACATTACTGCACAGTAGAAAACGTTTAAGAGCAATCTCCACAGATGACAAAGACGTCTGCACAGTCCTATTTATTGGATGTTTGAATGTCTTTTGCCATGCTTGTAGGTGTGGCATCCCGTACCTGGTGATGGTGTGGAAATACAGAAGTAGCTGGTAGAGTTCCAGGCTGGATACCAGAGAAGATTTCCAATACTGCTGATCCCCGTAAACCTCTATAACAGCCCTGTTCAAGCGATCTCTCCCACCTTAGGATGAAAAGCAGCACCAGATGAGGAGAATATGATCATCAGACAGGGACAGTGGCAACAAAAAGTGTTGTTTTAGAGAGAACAGTGATATCATTAAATTATAGCAAATTCAACACACAGGAACTGAGCAAAAAAGTGGACCACTGGGGGTCCCTGAGGTCCGGTTTGAAAAACACTGCCCTAAAGAACCATTCAACTGATGGAAACCGAAATAACTTCAAAGAGCAACGTTTTGGGATCCAGTTTAAAGATTTGTAAGGGATAATCTATTACAGAAAGGTTAAATAAGTACTGACTTGATTCAAACTGCAGTGCTAAATGCATCTCGATTGCCCTTCCTACCTGTAAGGCAGGCGATTCCCGATTGCAGCAGGAAAGCCTCTGGTTCTGAGGTTGCAGGCAACGTTTCTTGTTTTTGAGGCTTTCCCATATCTGCAGTGTGGGGCTGTGGTGAGGACACAGGTGCATTTTTCCCAATAGCAAGCGGCGAAAGTGTTTTAGAGTCCTGAGAGTCATCTTCAAAGAAGTGGTAAAAGACACACATGAACAGGTTTTACACAATGTATCGGAAAATACCCAAGAACCACATGAACATGTACTGCTCTCACCTTGCTTTGCTAGTCTACGTCTGTTTAATTTTGGAGAAACGAGCCCAAAAGTGGTGGTCTTTTTCCCATGGACTACATGTAGCCTCGGCACCATCTCTACATGGCTGTCCCTGCTTCCCTCACTAGGCTTTCCTTGGACGACAACATGACATTTCTCTGATGTTCCCACCACGGTTGGCACAAAACAGGTGATGGTTCCTTCGTGTGCGTCTGTTAGACCCACTGGGATCTCCTGACAGTGTTGAGGGACAGCTGTCTCTGCAGTAGAACTGTCACCTACAGTTCGAGGTTGAGCATACTGTTTGGAGTGTCTGTGGTGGGTTTTAGACTCTATCCTCTTGCATTTCTCTGAGAGAACTGGTTCCCGTAATCTTTTCTCCATGGCTAAAGGTCTTTGCTGTGTCTCTCTATAAGGTTCCTTGTACCGACACTCTTGGGCCTTGGCCCCCAGTCCATGCTTCCTCTGCATGCAAGGCGTGCAAGGTTCCTCCGCAAACCTCACGGTACGTCCACAGCTGGGACGATCATGAGGTGTAGGACCAGGTGGTGCAGGAGGTGTGATCCTCTTGGACCTTGGTGGAGGAGTTCTAGGTTGGTCCCAAGTCCTAGAGTGCCCTGGAGAATCCTTTCCTTTGGGAATGTCCATGGCTTCTTTATGGTCCCTGACAGAATAACTGGTACTGCGACTGTCCCAAGTGTTGGGAGACACCCAGCCCACTGGCCTAATCCCTGGCCCGGCTGGATCCGTCTTTTTTGAGCTGTCTACCAAGCACAAGGACACGGCAATACCATCCTTAGCAGGACAGATCCTGGTCTCAACCGAATAGACAGACGGTGCAGGTGTACCCTGCCAGTGAGGTCCAGTCTTAGACTGCTGCTGATTTGAAGAACCAGAGCAAGCCATGAGTTGTGGCTTATCTACAAACTCTGGGCTGGCCACCCGATCCCAAGGAACCTTGACTATACCCTCCTCAGAGCCCAGCAGGCAGAGGCGGAGAGGCTTGCCATGCCTGCCCACATTGCGCTCTTGCAGCCAGTCTTTAGTAAAGATAGAGGGGTACGAGGTCTCTGGAACTGGGGTGTCCTCCAGTTCACATCTTTCCTCGTCCAGAAGGCTTCGGGCCACGAGACGAGCTGCCTGGTCCCCAAATGGCACCACTTGCAAGTAGAAGTCCCCTGGGGACAGCAGCAAGGGGTTGATGGGAGCGAGGTGGATTACAACCTGGTCTTGAAGGCACAATGGCCAGCCGGCATACTGGAAGACCACATCAGAATATGGGGCCTGTTAAAAAAAAAAAAAGGTCAACAGTCTGTTTATAGTGAAAAGCAGAAATAGAGATATATTATTAAGTTTTGGTTGGCCTTGTTTGTTGGGGAAAAAAACATCTTTTCCTGTTTTTCATCTTTTTGTCATTTTCTGACAGATAAAAGGCATAAATACCGACCTGTTAATACTGAACTGAAAGTGAATGTAATTCATTACATAACAGTTTATGTAATGAATGTTATAACTATGTAGTTACATTAAACTACATAGTCGGAGTGGTGGTGGCGTAGTGGGTAGGTCTTCCTGAGCAAGACCCTTAAACCCAAGTTGCTCCAGGGAGACTGCCCCCTTTAGGTAGGGAATGGAAGTCGCTCTGGATAAAAGTTTCTGACAAATGCCGTAAATGTAAATTTAAAAGGCACAATAAAACACAGTAAAAACAACTCAAGATGTTGTGAGGTAATGACTTAAAGAATGACATTTAATGATCTCAGGCCCCAACTGGGAAATTGTCCACCAAAACAGAAATCAGAGGGGAGGGGGAGATCAAACTTTTTGAACTTTTAGAAGTTGAGAAAGAAAATAATAGATTACCCACAACCTGAATATGGACAAGATTTACTACAGTAGCTAAA
>JBBPCY010071626.1:0-11747 GCA_037974405.1 Brachyalestes nurse | reverse complement strand
TTCACTGTTATGTTGCTTTAGTAAAAAGTGTAAAAATGCATGAAAAGATGAAACTCTTTATAGCTTTTTCTCTTATAATTTTAAATGTGAAAGCTGAAGACATTGCAGTCTCTGAAGGTGCCTGCATGGTGCTCTGGTTTGGTGGTTTATGCTCAGCATGGTAACTGTGTTCCTCTCAGTGGTTTGCTGTAAGCAGAATAAAAAAAAAAAACTTTCCAGACCTGGCAGTTCAAAACCACAGCTCAGAGGTCCCTAAAGGTGAATTTTAATCAGGTTCATCTAGAGAGTGTAACATCAAAGTCACTTTCCGTGGTGGTGTGTTAATTTTAGCTGCCTGAAACTGCTCATACTATGCAGGACTGCTGTATTTAGACGTGGTACTATGACTATGATACACACTCAAGAACTGCAGTAAACACTTAAATTCAGCTGTTAGTTCGTTTGTTATGACTTTGGCAGAAGTCAAAGCTGCGGACAGATTTTGTGATCGTTCCTTGATAATTATGCCCTCTGGAACTTAAATGCATCTCTTGTTATATTTAAATAAATCTTAAATGTAATAAGTTTTAGGAAATGTCTGATCTTTTTAAGGATTTCCATTTTTAACATTGAGTTTGGTGGCAACGAGTCTTGCTAAACCAATATATTAACTAAGTGTTAATACACTAAAATATTTAATATTTTAATAATTTAATAATTAATTTTATATTTTTAAGAATTTATATATTGGTCAATTTAATATTAATGAATGTCTATAAGGAGTTAATTCATGAATAGGGTCCAATTGCAAAATATTTCAGTTGTTTGTGAATTTAAGATCATGATTATATTTTATTTGCTCATTTTAATATAGTTCAAAAAGTAAAGGCTAGGACACTTCAGGATAATTCCCGGAAATGAATTGTGGCTTTTCTAACTTGGTAGGCTGCTTAAAGCCTTAGGCATCCCAGAGGCATCATACACAAGCAGTAAAAAAGCTGAGTAAAACAATTCTATGGGCCAAAGAAAGCCTGTGCATTTATAAACCATAACATTAAACCCAGCTGCCTCATATTGTGTAGGTGCCCCTTGTGCTGCCAGAATATCTCTGACCCATCCAGACCTGGATCCATAAGACTTCTGAAGGTGTGCTGTGCTGTCGTGCACAGTCACAGTTGTTTGAATACTAATGAACAGTTTTTGCAGTGTGCATTATTCAGCTGAAAGAGGCCACTGACATTAGGGAATATTATTGCCATGAAGGTTTGCACTTGGCCTGGAATAATATGGTTTGTGTCAAAGTTGCCAGGACCCAAGGTTTCCCAGTAGAACTTTATCCAGAGCATCACACTCCCACTGTCAGCCTGCCTTCTTCCCTGGTGCCGTCTCTTCCCCTGGATGATGATGCACATGCTCAAAATCAACCTTCCTCCCGTGTTCCATCGTCCACTTCTGATGTTCATGAGTCTGATGTAGGTGCTTTCAGTGGTGGATATGGGTCAGCATGGGGACTGTGACCCGTCTGTGGCAAACCATGCCTATACACAGCAAGCAGCAATACACTGTGTGTTCTGACACCTTTCTATCATGTCCAGTGTTATTTTTTTCACCAATTTGAGCTCTTCTGCGGAATCGGACAAACTCATTTCACAACTCACTGGGACACAGTCATGCTGGAATAAAAATGATTCTTCCCCTAATTATGTCCACAAAGTTAAAAGCATGTCGTCCAAAATGAAGCATTAATATTGTCCTTCACTGGAAGTAAGGGGCCAAGCACAAACACTGAAAAACAGGTGTGTCCCAATAAATGTCCATACAGTGAATGTCAAGTGGTCCCACACAACTGTGATAAAGAGCTTAGAAGACTTTATCCCTCTATTAATATTTAATCAGTTAATTAAAATAAATAACATAAATAATTTAAGTAAATTCTCATTAACCGAAGTAGTTTTTTTCTCAATATGAATATAAAGTGTAGCATTACAATAACAATGTACATTATTGATCAATACATTGTGACACCATTACCTTCAAACCAAAGAGCAGTATTTCTGCATTTCTACATTTCTGTCACTGACTGTTTGTACACACTGACTTTGTACACAAATACAAATTTTGATGAGATATTGGCTTTCTCATTTTTCATTTTTCGCTTTTTTATTTCATAACTCTGGAGGTTTTAATCAGTTTAATGAATCTTATCTGATGTTTTTTTTCTCAATTGTTTTTCTTTATTCTTTATTTTGTAGTAATTTAGATTATTTTAGCACACATGGAATGCCAATCTTTACAACATTTTCTGGTGTGAAAACTGGAGACACTGCAGTCTCTGATCGTACCCGTATCGTGTTTGGTTTGGTGGTTTGTGCTCAGCTTGGTGGCTGTTTTCCTCTCAGTTGTCTGTTGCTTCAATCAAAAGCATCAAAACTTTCTTGACATTGAGGTTCAAGACCACAGCTTAGAAGATCATAAACATGTGAAGTCATGTGCGTGTACCATGGCGTCTATCTCTTTTTTTAAATTATTTTTCACTGCTGTGTGTCTTTGCAGCCTTAGAAGTGTAGAAACCCCATGAGATTAACATACTAGTACAATCTGGGTTGTGAACTGAGATAATCTGCAGGAAAAATCTCCTGGCTCAGATACTCTAAACACACACAGTGATCATTACTGACCAATAATCAGATTGAGCTCAACACTTCAGTTGAATATCTGAATACAAACTGAAACGTTTCAGCATAAACAAAATCCGTAAAAGTAAAAATGAGGATTGGGACAAGTGCACGATTTTTCACTCCAAATCCAGGGTCATTACTGGGTCATTTTGTTATACACAAATATAGAACTCTGTCTTACGAGGTTTTCTAATGCAGATAATTGTGACGTCCCCGGTCAGCAGCAGCTGGAGGCCACCATCAAATAGACAATGGGACTTTTAAAATGTGGGTGTGGGTGTTTCCCTGGCCGGCTCATCGGCAAGGGTTCTCAGCCGGCCAGGGATTTAGTAATAATGGTGTTTTTGTGATGATTGGTTCTGTGTTGTGCACTGGATGTATAAAGAGTACCTGTGTTGAGTTTGTGTTTCTCGCTCCACCATCACATTCTCCCTGGTGTATGCCTGTCCTTTGTGCTGGAGTATTACCAAGTGTTTTGGCCCTTGTGCGTGTTTTGTTTGCTGTTGGAAAAACAGTATGGAAATCCGCGCCTGCGCTTCATCCTTGGATGGATATACACCTGAGTTGATAATAATTCAACACTGTCAACATTTAAAGATTTCCAGTTGCACAATATTTCTTATTAAATCTTCATTTTTTATTTATTTGGGCTTTTTTTTCTTATGAATCTTTTCTACAAATCTACAAATTGTCTACAAATTGTTTGGTTCTGCATGAAATATCTGAACCTACGACAAAAAATAAAAACTCAATTTATAGGCCTTTGTTTTGCCAAACAGCACTAATCCTGTACTTGTTCCCGACAAACCAGCTCTGACTCATCCAGGTATGGATTCCACAAGGTGTCTGAGGGTGAGCTGTTAGCCACAGATCTATTAGATCTTCTTAGTTATGAGGTGGATTTGACAGATGTGATGGTCAGATGGAGACGTGGGGATTTTGGAGGCTGAACAATTTTTTGCAGCATGGCCATGTGCATTATCCTGCTGAAAGAGCCCAGGGCCTTTTGGGAAAACAATTGTTATGAACTTGACGTGTACATGGTCTGTTTTAGGTAGTATGTCAAAGTAACATCCACATGAATGCCAGGGCCAGAGATTTTCAAGCAGAACATTGCCCAGATCATCACACTGTCAGCTTGCCTTCTTCACTTAGTGCCTTGTGGTGACATCTCTTCCCTGGTTTATGATGAACACGCTCCAAACCAACCCTCTTCTTTTACTCTATGGTCCAGTACTGATGTTCTAAACCATTGTAAGTACTGTCAACAAATGACAGGAGTCAGCATTTCATCCATTTGTCTTCCATGGAAATGGACCATATGGACAAGCTTTCACTCCCCACGAGCTTCAGTAAGACTAGGGCATCCATGACTCTGTGGCCGGTTCACCATTTTTCCATCTTGTCTTTTTTAGCGTATTAAGATGGTGTATCTGTCATTTAAGCTCTGACCCAGTTATCTAGCCATTACAATTTTACTCTTGTCACAGTCACCCAGATCCTCACATTTGCACATTTCATCTTGTTTGATTTCAATAAGTGACTTTTAACTTGCTGCAAAATCCATTCCCTGGCAGATTCCACTGTAACTTAAATCAGTGTTATTCACTTCACCTGCCAGAGATTTTAATGTTCTGATTAGTGTAAATGAATCAGTGCAAATAAAAAAAATGTTTTCTGGGCTGAGTGTTATGAGAAGTCAGCTATTAAAGGAACTCATTAGGTCATAAAAAAAAGACCTGGAAACCAAGTCACTGCACAGGCTGCATGAGAGCAGAGGTTTAGCTGTGATTTCTGAGAGAGGAGGTGACAGCATGGCCACACCTCAGGAGATTTTTCTCACAAAGGATTGAACTCATGCTGTCAGATGTTCTGTCTTCATCTACTTGTCTGCATCTGCTCTGTTCCTGTTCTTTGTGTTACTTGAGTGTCATCGTGGAAGAGGGAGGGTGTGATGATCTTCTCTTCTCTTCTTTCAGATCCACATTTCAGTGTTTAGAGTAACTTTATTAAGAGCTGATAATAGAGGTAAGAACAATTCACACATTCATTTTACTGCTCTACACTGTATTCACACATAAACATGCAGACATAGAAATGTAAGTATGTGTCTCTAAAATAAAAACCTAGATTTGTGGTTTTTACACGTGTAATTACACATTCCATGAAACTTATATACATATTAGATTTTTCTTTATTTCCTGGTAATACCATGTTAACACAACATTAATGGCAAATTAATAAATTAGTAAATTAAAAAAATGCATAAACAGAGGTTCAGAATCTTGTCGTAAAGAACAGCAATATTTAGATTTTAGAGATGTCTTAATGATCTTTATCCCAAACTGAATTTTAATCCAAAAAGGTTTATGTTGAATTTTATTAATAGTTCATTTTCCAAACATTACACTATTTTTCAAAAACATTATGACCACCAGTGCCATGACTCTAGTTTGATTTATACTCTAATGTTTATGTGTTCATATTTTTTACAGACTCTTTTTTGGGTGAAATCAGCTGGTTGTTCAGTGAAGCAGAGGTTCCTCATCATTTTAGTAAGTTGTCTAACTCTGACAAAATCTTTGTAATGTTAAATAGATCATTGCTGTAAAATCATTTTTTATCTGCCCTTTGTATCACAGGACAAATAACAGTTAATTTGACAAATGAGAGAATGGCAGATATCCTGTTCTCCTACCATCCATGTGATCGTCCTTATTTTCATGGAGACTGTCTGCCTGGTAGGATCAGACTGTCCATCTTCCTCATCATTGGAAAGTGTGTGGGTCTGGCACCTGTAGTTTGGGCTCTATGTTTTCTTTATTATCGTTATAAGACTGGAAGTCAGGTCTCAGCCTTCATAATCACACTCCTTCTCTGTGACCTGCTGGTGCTGCTTCTGAATCCATATATAGTGACAAAACTGCTGCAGGATGAAAATTGCTGGGAAAGAAGCATGACATGCCAGATATTTTCCTCTTTATGGTCAACATCAATAATCTGTGGGATTCACCTCCAACAGATAGTGGCACTAGAGGCTGCTCTCACATTGAGACACCCACCCTGCTCTGCTCAGGTTTCCTTTCCTCCTTTCTCCATCTTACTCTCCATTTTTTTGTTCAGTTTTTTCTTCCTCTGTGAGATATTTAGTGTGACTCCATTGATTCTCTTGGCTCTGCCATTTCTTTTAGTTATAACACTGATATCATGGATAGTCACTTGTAGAACTCCACCACGCATCAGTGACACTCCTTACAGAACCAGCAAGCCCAGTTTTACAGTTTTAGCTTTTGTCACATTAACACTGATCCTCTATGGGACATCCATCAGCGTATGTGTCATCTGGTATTTTGTTCCGCGGTTTCCCTTTAATCTGTTTGTGATGTGTGTTTCTCTGATGAGTTTGAATGTAATTATAGATCCTCTGCTGTGTGTGATTATCACCAGTGAAAGTCCACTGAACTGAGGTGAACACCTAATGTCACCCACAGGACAATGTTGAACCCTCTGTACATCATCTGTATTTTACTTTGTTCAGTGTTTCTCTACATGTCTCTATCCCTCCTGCTCTGTGTGATTATGTCCAAGAGTTCTGAAAGTTTTCTGAATGACTTTCCATAGTGAATTTACATGACTTGTGAAACCTTGTGAACATTCTTTGTGTAAATATCTAAACCATGTCTTGCAAAATTCAAAACTGCTTTACAGTGTTTACATTTAATATTTTGTTTTGCTATTTTTAGCTGTTTTTCATTATGTGAAATTTTTGGAGAAAAAAGAAACTCCTGTAAAATGTTCTTTGTGAAGATACTTTTTTCATTTGTTTTCCACTTTCACATTGGTTCATTTTAACGTCGTCCTCTTTTGATTGTGCTAAATTTCTTTAATGCTTCTATAAGAGTGGAGTTTGTAGATTTAAATGTAACTGAAGAATAATTGATGACACACAGATTACTTCCGGTAGGCCTTTTTAGTTTTCTTTGATAGTATTAGCTTGAAAATGCATTTACATTTATTTACAGTAATTAATGACAATGATGATGATGATGATGATGATGATGAAAGCCTTTATTTGTCACATACTCTGTTACATGCAGTGAAATTGGACCCCTCCGGCCATACATATACACAAACATCACATTTGGGGGGGAAGACAGGTCAGTCCAGAGGTAGCAGAGGAAGATTAGGAAATAAGATGCATCAGGAAATAGGAGGGCGGAAAAAGCAACTCCCAGACTATCCTTCAATAGGGCAGTGTGAGAACAGGGGGAAAAAACCTCAGCAACAAGCACATAAACACATAATCATACATAACACTGCAACAGGGGAAGTAGTCCAATGTAGGCAAACAGCCATCCAGTCGGCAGCCAAAAAACGCCGATCCCAGACCAGCCTACCCACACTGGGGGTAAAAGCACACGAATGCGTGGGATGCAGGGGAAGGTAGTGATTGTCTATCTGTAGCTATGTATGTATGTATGTATGTATGTATGTATGTATGTGTGTGTGTGAATGATGTGGAAGTCTGTTAAGTCTATGAAAGTGCTCTTCATCTGGAATCCAGACAGAGACAAAATCGCTAGTCCTCAGCAGGTGTCCTTGGAGGTGGGTGAAGAAATTCAGAGAGTTTCGTTCTCCGGTAATTGTCCTGTATTATTCAATTACCACACTTTTCAAAAAGTACCTTATCTTTAGATTTATTTACATCAGTTCTTTACAGTGAGTGTATTTCACTCTAACTGCATTTGGGAGGTGTAAGAAGAACTATTCAGAGTATAGAGCTATTCTGATCTCATATGTGTGACAGCAGTATATATTTTCATATAAATGAAATCTGAAGTTTAAGCTTACCTCAATTTCACACTTGAGAAAGTATTGAGGAGACAAATGAGAAAGTAAACAACTGGGGTGGATGCACCTAAATAATCTAATTAAATCTAATTTAATTTTTATTAATTAAATGATTAATAGAATATTAATCATTTAAACTAGGAATAATTATTAACATTTTATGATGTTTATTTAAGCTAGAAATGTTTCTACACCGTCAGCTATTTGTATAATAAAGCAGTCATTTTAGCAACTGCTTTTCTTTTTATTTTTTATCCTTTTTTATTGTACAAAGATATAGAGATTTCTGTCTCCATATAAGTGTAATCACTGTCCTGTTGTACTCAATGTGTTCATGAGAATCAGCCATCCACTGTGTACTGAAGCCGATAGAACATGAGAAAAAAACAATAAAAGTGCTCCATGTGGTATCTTAATGAGTGTTTCAGTGTTTTAGTTCAAGTTTAACTTCAAATCTGATGTGGGCTGATCACATTCTGTTGTAACTAACTGTGCTTAACAAGTTTAATTAAACATTTAACAACATATTTTAGTGACTCAGATTCAGATTCTGTCATGATCTGAATTCAGTGTGATCAGAAAATCCAAGATCGGTTCATCGCTGAAATTCCTTTTTGCTCGACCTACAATGTATTTTTAAACATTCTCTGCAGTTACACACATACTTCATCAATAAATTCAGGGATCTTATTGATTGACCTTAATAGAAAATAATATATGTTTTCGCTGATACTTTTTCCTGCACTTCAGTTTGCATGTATGTACAATTGAGTCTTTTGCATTAGAATTTATGTGCAATAACTTAATTAAAGAAGTTTTAGTTCTGTATCACTACTATTGTTTATTGACACAATACTCAAGTTTATTTATTCAGGATTACGATGAGAACTGAGTCTGACTGAATGTGATTAACAGTTTAGTGTGTAATGTAAAATGATTCACACTAAAAATAAATTAAGTAAATCTCATAACAAAACAACACTTACTGTTACACATCAAACACAGACAAAAATACATTTTTTCATGAAACAATTCCAAAGTTTATTGATAATTAACACACAAGTATTTAAGCTCATACAGTATTGTAACTTTGTGTAGAAACAGCAAAGACCATTCACATAATGAAATGAAGACTGTTTAAGTGTTTCGAACAGGCAGATCAGTGTCTGAAAATGTTAATTACATTTGGAATTATGTTATTATAATTCATAATACATACATCTCTGAAAACTCTGTAATGTACTGAAAACAGGCCTCTGTTTGGGCCCTGAAGGCTCATCTGGGGAAGCTTATGAGTGCTGTAATACTGAGGATATTCAAGAAACTTGATAACTGATGTTGTGGATTGTGTACTGTTGTGCAGTTCAAGTGCTTTATGTAGTGAATCTTAATGTTTTATTGCAAGATCAGTCATTTATTTTCTCTGCACTGAGAGTCTTTCTGCTGGAGGTATAAAAAATGAAGCAAGAAAAGAAAGAGGAAATATCTCCCCCTGGTGGTCTGTCGAGTAAAAAAGTACCTTGGAATAAAAGCAGACCAGGATGCAACATGCAAACTGCTTCAGTAAAGACATGCAGACATGATAGAAAAACACAGTTCACCAAGGACTACCAGCCCAGTCTGGGGCCGGACTGCCTGCTGATTCTAACCAGCACTGAGGCAGAAAACCACTCACCTGTTCTTCCCTTTAATTATAGGATGTTCACCCTGACATCAGTCTCAGTCCTGAGCTCCATACAGGTGTCAGTAAATAATTGAGTCTGTTGTGGCCAGTGCCACTTCCCATGCTGTGGGTGGCAGCATGAAAGTGGCCAACACCAAAAAAAACAACAGACTGATCAAGAACATCTAGAACACATTCACAGCACTACTAGTCTTTATACCTTCTCACAATTTCAGAGGCCAGGAGGATTCCGCCATCATCTTATGGCTTTGCTGTCCTCCTTCTCTGCTCCCACCAGTCAGAGCAGGTCCAGGGCTGAGCAGTACCTCCTCCCTGGTCCAGGTAACAATCCTTGACAGGCTGGAGGATTTTTAAACAGCCGCAATTGTTTCTTTAATTTCTTCCTCTTTTCATTTATTTACTATTCCTCAACAATAAAAATGTTAATATAATGCAGTAACAAGCAGTTTAAGTAGTCAAATGAATACTTAGATTTAAACAAAAACATTTACAAAAGTTACTTAAAATAAAAAATGTATAGTGGGTAGCACTGCTGTTCTCCTCGTGGTGGTGTGGGTTTCCTCTGGGGACTCCGGTTTCTCCCACAGTCCAAAGACATGCGCATCAGGTTAATAGGAGATTTTAAACTGCCTGTAGGTGTCAGTGTGTGGGCGATTGGTGTGCACCCCGCCCAAGGTGAGTCCCTGTCTCACGCCCGTTGGCCACGGGATAGGCTCCAGATTCCCACGACCCTAGTAAGGGTTCATGACTGAATAAGTATTTTATATGTTTTTAATGAATAAATAAACATTTAATGATTCATTATTAATTAAGAAATTAATTAACACAGAGGTGAATCAGCCTAAACTGATGCTGGTTGATATCTAATTAAACTAATTTCCTACATTTGCAATATAAAGGATTTCAAGTAAACTGATCATTATTATAGAACAAGGCTGACCCTCAGATTCAATGACTGAATTACCTTTTGTGTAATATAATGCTCTGTTTAAATAAACTTGATTTTGAAATGCGTCAGGATAATTTGTATACTCAACAGTAATTTTACGTGTTCACTTTTGCACCTTTTAGAGACCCCTGGGGAGCTCAACTTCCAGCCCCTTCTGTTAATGGCTGGAGGTTCAGCAGTCATTATTGCCTGCTGTCCTCCAAGTTTGGAGATTTGTTCATTGCGGAATGTCTACATGCAAAATGTACTTGTTCTTCAACAGCACCTAATCTGAGATTCAGAGGACTGGAAACTTTGCTGTTAAAATGAAGGTCCCGCGTCCGTGTGTGTAGCACCACAGAAAACTGTTCTTTTACGTCTCAACACCATCATTGTATTTGTTTCTGGTTCTAACTATTCTGACAGCCCTTGATTCTGTAGATCTTTGTGAGTGAAAAAGAATGTCTTGTGAGTGAAAAAGAATGTCTTGACTATGTGTGTGAGATCGGCAAGGTGATTTTCAGTGACCTGGCAATCCTTAATAACGAGGTTACAGAATCATTCTTATTTAAAACATGTGTATCACATTGATTACTATAATCTAATGGTTTAAAATGTGAATCTGAAAATCTCTTTTCTGTCTGCAGGACCTGACTGTATTTGTACAACACATTACTGTTGATTGCTCAGAGTCCATCCTATCGCACAGACGTTGAGGTGGAGCTGGCAGAGATAGGAGTGAGTTTGAATGATTAGACTTTGTGTAAAATCTTGGCATCATTTATGAAACTGGTTTGTTTTCCAACAATTTAAATTCATGGAGGTGGCCTAAGAGATGGTAATGTTTTGAATTCAGGCAGGAACGGGACCTCAGATCTGCCTAGAGCTCTTTCTGCTTCTTCTTCTAGTAGAACATGTGTGCTGTGTCTTAGTGATCAGGGCTTAGATACTTTCATGAATTTGCTGTCAATTTTGAAACCAGAGACCCTGGAGGAAACCCACAATTTGTTTGGGCTGTCTGCATTCTGCTGCTCTTTGTTCTCACCCGTGATCAGTGGCCCTCTCGGATGTTCTCTCAGAGATACAGAGGGATGGACAAAAAGGGGATACCAAGCATGAGCAAAAGGTTGAAGGAAAAGAAGAGCGAGGAATTAATTATCTGTAATGAATTTTGGTCAAATGGACTGATCTGCAGCATCATTTTTTTCTTCGATTTTCAAGGTGTCTTTGAATTCAGCTCACATAGGTTGATAATTACACAGGTCAACATTTCAAAATCATTAGAGATGCAGTTTATGTGGGATTTGTAGTGCTTTTCATGCTGATTTCAAATCTGTGTTTGGTTTTTCCTGCACATACAGTTTTTTGTGATGAAGCTAGTTATATATTGCATGATAGTTGGTATAATTAGCATATAATTATCATATGCTAAGCATTTTTGAAGAAACAGTGGTAGCTGACTGACACTGATCATTATATCTATACCACAGTGGACACCTATCTGACTTCACACTGAAAATATTAAAACAGTTACTTGACTGGTGCCTGCAGTTTAATAAAAACCACATGCAAGTCTATTGCAAATCTAATATTACTCATAATTCAAAAAGTTGATGTGACTGAAAAA
>JBBPCY010071625.1:0-11748 GCA_037974405.1 Brachyalestes nurse | reverse complement strand
GTGTGTGTGTGTGTGTGTGTGTGTGTGTGTGTGTGTGTGTGTGTGTGTGTGTGTGTGTGTGTGTGTGAGCGAGAGAATGAGACAGACGGTCTCAGAGTGAGTGAGTTAGAGCTTTTTTGTTCTATTTTTGTGTCTTCACTCTTTAGCTGCTTGCACATATCGCAGGATGTGTTATGGTTTTGGGCTATAACGGCTAGCTTACACTATACAGTGTGTTTTTCATTCATTTCTCTTCTTCGCAGGCACGTACAATGCACTGCTAATAACGATAATCTGTTTTCAAAAACGTATCTTTTTTTAATTAACAACAAAAATTAACCTTAATAAGGTTAACCTCTCAAGATAAATCACTGTTCAGTTGCCTTAAAATGACTCATATACACCAGATTTGTTTATTGTACACGTTCGTTTTTTCAAGTCACTTAAAGCAGCAGGTGAGTGTACATTGATACAACAGTGTCTTAACTATTTGGACAAGTGTTTATTAAAAAAATACGACAAAATTGCTGTACTCGACACACCAGGAGTGAACAGATTTCGTGTACCTGCTGAACACTTTGAACAAGCAGTTGAGGGTTCAGGAAAACGGGTCTAGTGTGAAAATGCCCTTTGTAATCCATTTTATTGAATTTTGGAGGCAGAGCTTTAGAGTGAATTTGCAGTATTGGTTATTCTTTTTTTCATTATCAGCTTTGATTCTGATGCTGGATCAATAGTGATATCAGCTATAATAGTATCATGTGAATAATACATCAGCTGCAGATATGAATAAGTAATAACACTGAGGCTAAGGCAGGAACTAACATGGTTAGGCATTCAGCTCAGTTGTGTCCTCAGTGTAGGGGTCTTTCTTAACCGAGGCCACACTGACCTTTTGTTTAATCTCGTTTCACATCTCGACCTTGTCCAGTACATTCCACGCACCAGTGACCACAAAATGAGAGTCAGTACACTCAGTCCACTCCACCAAGGCTTGTTTACTCTCACTCTCTCGACCCTTCCCAATTCCAGTGATAGGCCTGTATTCTCCCTTTCACTTTTCCATTGCTTTCTCATATGGCGGATTTCGACCCTGTGGGACACTTGTTTTCAAACAGTTCAAATTCAGTAGTGAGCTCTAAACAAGTAGTGTATTTTGTGTGTGTGTGTGTGTGTGTGAGAGAGAGAGAGAGCGGGAGAGAGACGGAGTGCGTGTGTGTTGAGAGCCTACTGTGTGGGCGAGTGGCCACGCTGGCCGTGTACAGCCTGCACCCTGATCACAGCGGGCGGCTTTGAGGTGAGCGTTAACTGATCACTCGCCTGTGGCCCCCAATTTAGCACAGGGCTGGCTTCAGATTGCCTTCATGTTTGGACCCAGGAGGGAAGCTGTGATGCCTTTGAACTCTGACACTTATCCACCCTGACCAGACCTCTTTCAGACCCTCTTCCATTTTTCTATGGTACATTTAAGTTGATTTCTTTTCATCTGTCTGCGATCCCAGTCGCAGAAAGTCGGCGCTTTCTGTGAACGTTTTCCCCCTCCTCCTTCATTGTACTAGAATAAACAAGATCAAGAATCTTGTATCATTTGGATCTGGTTAAATATGCACTTTCTGCCAAAAGTATTCAGAGACCCATTTATTTCTGCTCTTTCAAAGTGGACCTGTTACTGACAGGCAGATTATTGTGCAAAGAGGTTGTATAGTCTTTGTAGTAAAGCAATGCCAATGCAACGGGACGTGTTGGTGTATGTGAGTCTAGGGGGTATGAAGCCCTCTAACATGGAGCGGTGGAGAAGAGGAACTGCATTCTTTTGAGTGATGAAGTTCCATCTAATTCCTTCGAATGTCTGTGAGCGGTGTTCCAGAACCTTCCCAGAAGATTTGAGGGTGTTACTGCAGCACAACAATCTGAATATCATTGATTTATGAAGAAACTGTGATTTGGACATTTATTGTTTGTTTGTTTTTCAAGACTGATGCCTGTGCAAAAAATAATGTTTCAAAAAATAAAAAAGCAAAAACTTTGGCATGTCTTGCTGTATTTCCGTGTTATGGGAACCCTTAACATACACTATAACATACAAGTCTGATACTCTGTCTCTGAGGCCCGCTTCAAAGCTTTCAGAGCAACATTAATAATTTTGATAACATTTTTACAATGCTGTGCCACTCAACGAATTCCCCAGCAAGCCTGCTGCGTAATTAAAACCTGCTCTCCCAGAGACACTTAGAGACAAATGAGATAGAGGCAGAGATACCTTGAGTTGCCGAGGTACATCTTTCACTACAAAAACTGTAGCGCTTTGGGACATTTCCAGAAATCTTTTTCTGTGTGAAGTCTCTCCTGGGCCTTTCTAGGCAAATGGAGTTGGTGTAAGATAATTTGTAGTGGTGCATATGAGAGCTTGTTTTGTAGAAGGTCACTAATTATCAGTGTGCTAATCTGTGTGGAAAAAGCATCTCAGTAGGACAAGTTGGATTAAGGTCAAGTCCTTGATCCCTGTCTCTGACTGCCTAATGCGATGCTTTTCAGCTTTTTCAGAAGCAGCTTAAAGAGCAGCAAAGACCACTAAAGCCTTTTTGAACCATTCAGACAATGAAGGAGTTCAACATATTCAGCATTTGAATGTATAGAATGTCATCAGACATTTAAGTGGTGGTAGTAGATTATGAGCATATGTTCAATTAATGTTTCTTAATGGATGTATGAATGGTTTGCTATGGAGACCAAATTGCAATCTGTTTTATTAGAGTAGAGTCAAAGGGGAAGACTAAAGCTAAATGAAGTATTATCATATTCCTGATCTCTACCATCATCATGATGCCATCTAGGGATGAATATTTTTATGTTTATCACTATTCGATCCGTAGCAAGTAATTCCATTATGTCCCCATATTCTAAAGTGCTTAAAGCTCACTTAACAGAGGCCACTAATGGCACGTAAATACAACCAAAACTGTCACATTAATTATGAAATAAATTGCAAATTGGTGATTTTTTTATGTCAGTCTGTTTAAAGTGACTCCACAATTCACTTCATTTCACTGCCAGACTCTCACACTGAGTCCACTATAATGTACATTGAATATCACTGGATGTCAGTTTATGCAGTGATGTCACTGACCTTGAACTCCTGTCAGGATTAACTGCAGTTTTAAACAATGGCAGCCATTTCTTTCCAAAAAATGAAAAAATGCCTAAAATGTTTTTAGTGCCCAACTTGTGCATTTACGTCAGCTATTTTTCCTCAAATATCAAGTATTTGACAATGCTAGCTGGTTAAGGAAAAACAATCTCACATTAGAGGGAATGATGACAGACAAGACTGCCTTTGACACCTCTGACCCAGGACCATACACACCTTAGATCACCAAAATTATTACCTTAACCATCAAAGAACTCCGCTGCACTTCAGTGACTGCTGCATGCTATTACATCTTTCAAATACAGGATTCATTCGTGTTTAGGCTTCTGCATTAATCTGCTATTTGTAGTTCTGAGCTGTTTGACAGTGTGAGCTAGTCTTTAGCAATGACGATTCTATTTAAAAGTCAATGCGTTGGTTTACTTGCAAACAAAACACTCAGTAATGTTCATATGATTCATGTAATCTTTCTTACAGATTGGAAAACACTACAGGAAGTGCTGAGGGTGATACAGCTTCTGTTGTCACTGCACCATAACAAATAGCAACATCTCTGAATGATGATTCTGATGTAACAGGGTTCGATTTATGAATTACTCAGTAGGTTTGAGTAGTGGATTACCCGATATGTAATAGGTTGATTGTATAACTAATTGGCAGCTGTAGCCATATTTTCAACTCAGATGATATGAGTCTGGTCGTTTATTCTTCTGCATTCCTTTTGTCATTAGTATTGGTCACTGTTTCAAATTGTTTGTTGTTTTCCTGTATATATGTTTTCTCTATGTTTTCACTTTCAGCGTTTTTCCTTTGTTACTGCCGATGTCATGCGGTAGTAAAGACTGTTGAATGTGATCTTGTGTTAATCATTGTGTTTCAAGCCTCAGAAACCAGCTGGTCTGATGGTGGAGTGAGTAACGATGGCTGCTTCTAGGTAATGGCTTGTTTAGTATCTGAGCGGAGGAGTGGTCTTCATGGTTCCTTAGCTGAGAATCAGTGTGTTATTGAGGCAATGAAAAAAAACAGCCTCAAGTGTGCATGACCTCAGTACCCTTAGGATGAGTATCCTCAGAACTAGGTTCTTACATTTGCATGAGACAGAATCTGTTAACAGTAGTTTGGCAAAAACAATCAAATTGACCTAATTTCCTCCCTTACCATAGATGTAGTCAGTCAGTCAGTCAAGATATGTTTGATGTCTGACATGTCTTCCTTTTGCGCTGAAGCTCTGGGGCTGCTGAAGTAATGAGAGCTTTTACGCCACCAAAACTAACTGAATGACTAAATCATCAGACACTTCAAACTGCATAGAGTTAAGTGATCTTTAATAGATTTTGCTTATGTGGTTTTCGGTCATTGTATGAAATACTGCTACTTATAGAAATATTACTGTAAAGCACTTAGGGATGGTTTTCCATTAATACAGTATTTTTTTAAAATTATCTTAACATTGTCAGGGAGAATTTAAAATACCTAAAACTGTATTTAAATAAGTTTTATTTATTTATCTATCCAACATTTCTTGTGCATACATGCAAAACTGAACATATGACTTTGCCTTGCTTTACCAACTGCATTTGGAGTAAAGGACTGTCATCTGTCATCTTCACGGTCTAAGATTTCTTCTCATGTAATTCCCGTCATTGTGACTCATCATGACCGTAACCTGCCATAAGCTTTGGGCAAGTAATATTATTTGAATAATGTAAGATATGACCCATGGGTTTGAACCTTGTTGCGTGTTGAGAGGCTTTTTTCTTGTATCTTGCATATGACTAATGGTGAGATGTCTAGAAGGTGACGCATTTGAGTCAGTGTGTGTTGATTCAGTGCTCTAGCACCCTGCCAGCCTCTGTGTTTGTGTTTGAGGGTGAGGAGGCTTTCATGGCAAATCCTCTTTAGGCGATTGAGATAATCCTTGAGTAAGTCGTCCTAGCTAATAGAGTCTGTAAGCAAGCCAGAGGAGCAAACACAGGGCCAGAGAAAAAGCTCTCTGACCTTTTGACCTGGTCCCGAACTTGAATTTGCTGTAACCTAACTTTTGTTTTTGATGTGGCCGTCATGACAGGTGTACTGTGTGAGCTGTCCACGCACAATGCTCATAGAGGCATGTTTTAACATGAAACTGGATCACCAGTCTGAAACTGGACCACCACCCAGAGGTATCCAGCCAAAAGTGTCTCTGTAGTCTGAAACCAACCATTAATGAAGGTTAGAGGTTGATTAGCACAATCTGTGTGTCAGCAGATGGGCTGCAGTCTTTAACCCTGCACCAACAAAGTGAATCTATAAAGTACGGGATTCTAATAAAGTGTAGAGTGAGTGTTTATAAGGGTGAGGACTGTAAATCCACCCTTAGGGAACATTTACACTTGTAACAGCAAGTAGCTGCATGTTAGGATGGTGTTAGGTTTACTGCACTAACTGTAAAACACAACACTCATTTCAGGCTTTTAAAATGCTACACATACAGCCAGTCTCTCTGACAGGCATGTGGTGTGAGAGGTCAGATGCCTGCTTTACCTGGAACTGTACTTCTGCTTTCTAAGAATCAGCTCGTTCTTTTAGAACCTTAAGGCTGTTAAGTGTTGACCTTTCTGTAGCCTCAGGTGATGGCTTCTAATCATTTTTACCAGGAGAAATAGTCAGTTGAGCAGTTGAGATACTTTGCACTAAGAGTGCTGAGAAAGAGTGCTATGACCAAACGCTTCACTCCGACCAGGGCCTCAGACTGCGGCAAGGTCTGTAACCTGTAACCTCCATCCACTGACCACTAGAGAACACTTACCTTAAATCTTTTCTTCCTCACAAACTCAGGCCTTATCCACCCATATCTGGATATTTCTGAAAACACATTTATTTCTTCTCCATCTACGGAAGAAATACAAAATTAGTTTCAGGACGGGAGTGAGCCAGTCCAGGAGGATATAAAATTTAGTGTCAAATGTGTTGAAGTGAACATCATGTGTAGTGGAAATTTAGTAGTTCACATTTATCATGCATGTGTGGAAGACAGAGTGGCTGTGTCTAAAGAAAACAAAGAAAACACAGATGGCAGGTGTGGGAACTTATGGTCTATGATAAAGCATGGGAAATGAAGCGTATTTTAAAAATCTCCACTCTGGAAACACACTGATGAAAAAATGAATATACTTCACTGAGCTCAAATGCCATTTTTGTGTGGACGGGAACCCAAAGTGCAGAGTAAAATATATTTTTATATATATCTGTGTACATGTGGATTAGGCCTCAGCACTCAGCAATACTTTGAGTTGTCCTCTCGTCCTAACCTTTAAAAATCTGTCAGTCAGGCTGTGTGTGTCAGACTGTCAGTTGTTCAGTGTGTCTGACTGTCTGTCTGTCAGGCATGTTTCTTGATCCGTGCACATATGGAATGTGCATGAATCAGTGTTGGAATGCAACACTGATTGTGATAAAAAAAACAAGAATTATCTCTACAGGGCTGTTTGACATTTACATAATAACCTATATGATGACTGGTTATATAAAACACACACACACACACACACACGCGCGCGCATACCACACACTTTTTTACACAAAGCTTTAATTCTGTGTTTATACCCCCCTCTCAATCCTACTTTGTTGTATATCACCACACTTACTGCTGTTGGGAAATGTGTGTCACTCATTCTCTCTTACGGTTAGTGTGAGTTCAGAGACATCGAATGTATTTTTCTTATGATGGGGTAAGTTGCCCAGCATGTATGCGCACACACACACCCTTACAAACAAATACAAGTTATTATACATAATAGAAAAAAAGAACCCTTATTGTATGCTCCTCAAAATTTGCCTCTTGAGTTTTACTCTGGAGCCGCATTGCTGTCACACATAAAATTAGATCACAATATTAGAATCAGTAATCTCACAGACTGCTACATATAGTTGATACAACTGGTGACTTCATGTAACAAGCTTCTGGATCATGGCCTGATCAGATTTTAGCTACATGCGTTTACACTTAGCAGTCAAATCTCCAGTCGGTCAGCCAGGCTGAAATCTGATTACTGCGGCGAGTAATATGCAAATCAGCTCATATACAACAACCAATCACCTGTGCTACCCCTCATTTTTCTGTTCTGTTCAAGTAAAAGGGATGGGGGGACGGGTTGCATCAGAGTAATGAGAGGGGTTTTGGTTGCTTGACCTTATGTAGACATGAATCTGATACTTAAGACGCGTGAAGTGACCAGGTGTAAACGGGGTCTTAAGTGTCATTGAATTATTCAGGTTGTGGCAGATGAAATTAATTTTGGAAATCCATGGGCAAAACACATTGCTTCTTTGCATTACCACCGCTTCTTTATTCATGTGGCTGACAGTGAGGGCAGACATCTCTAGACTGCTGTTTCTAGAAATCACTTCCATATCTTTTCTGTGCAGACCAGGAGGGCATGATCTATGGGCAGGTGGGGGAATGAAGAAAATGAGTAAATCCATTCTGACAATATAAAGATAAAATATAAACATCAAAATAAGTTTTAATGTTTTATGCCAATGAAGAAATATCAGAGACAGTGTTTAAACAAAGACAAATTCAGAGGATGAGGAAGCGGAGGAGGAAAACAGAAATAGCAGCACATCTACTTGGTAAATCTGTAATGGTTTAATATAGAACATTGAAGTATCTTATGAAGTCGCTCCCATACTGACGTTTACTGCGCTCATGGTGGAATTTCTAAAGCCGAAGTTGGCTTCCTGTTTTTGGTTCTGATTAAATGGTGCAGTGTTACGTAAATAATGGTCAAATGTAAAATGTTAGCCGAATTATTTTAAGTGGTTTAAAGAATGACCATTTGGACTTTTACAGTTCGAATTAACATTACTGTCAGACAGAAGCACAGTTTATGTAATTAGTTATTCTGCCTGGTTAGGATAAAGTCACCACACGCTGTTACTTAAAGTATTCTTGAATGTGACCTACATTGGAATGTTTATGTATGGTTTGTTGTTTTTTTGCCTGTCATGTTATTTACTGATAGTTAGTAAGCATATGTAGTTAGTTACTTTTAGGTGCTAACATTATTAGAAAATATTCTAACGCCGTCCCGTTTAAATTCCCTGGAATATCCAGCCTGGTTGTAGTAGCAAGTCCGTCCTGGCATTTAATTAGCTTTTTAGGTAGCTTTGACATCAGGCCTGACATTTGAAGTCTGCAGTGATAGAGAGCTCTTTGTCTAGCGGTGAAACTGCCACTGGGGGTTTTCCTCATGGACAGGGACACACTATCGCTCCCCCCAGACTTCTTATCATTGCCCTGGCCCACGTCTCTCACTGCTTACATTCATATCTCCACTGAAGGCATCGCAGAGTTCCACACTCCTATTAACCTTTACAGCTTCTGTTGACCCTCATGAATGGTGGGTGTAGGTTAGTCAGAACTGGTCGTCACACGGGTCCCGCTGACGTGTGGAGCGGTTTCCATGTCGTTTGTTGGCTGACTATGCACATCAGTGTGTGTAATGTTGGTGACCTGTTGACCACTAAGGCTCTTTACGCTACGTTAAAGGCGGCTTTGTATCTGCAGCTTTAAATTTCTTCTCCCGTTTCTTGTTATAAGACTTGAGTGAACTATGTTATGTGTGTGTGTGTGTCTAGTGTTTAGTTGTTAAACCAGTAATGGCATTTTCAGGAAAACTTCACTCAGAGAGGCTTAAGTTGCTGGCAATAAGCTTATGAGTGCCTGTTTGCTTGCAGAATACTAATCAGTCCTTGATCATTTTCCTTAGCCCTTAAACGTGGTGCTCCTGGAGTACCCCTTTTCAATGTGTTTCTTGCTTTAACCGTCCACTTTGGCTCAGGATGTGAAATTGGGAGTACACAAGAATATTCAAGATGAGTTCTCCAGAATCAGGACTGAACCCATATGTTTGTCCAGAGTTCTCACTCAAAAATGTGTGTATATTACTAGCAGCTGTATTATTCTAATAAAATAATAAAGATTTGTATAATGTAAATTTGACCATAATCCTAGCTACACATGCAGATGCCACATCAGCTGTGCTGTTATTAGTAGTGCCAGTGGCTGGAAAAAGAAAAACAGTGTAGTGCAGTGATCCATCAACCACAGAGAAATTAAAGTACTAAAATATAGTCCCGAAAACGCTCCAGTTCTTTAAACTGCACAATTACTGTGCAGCATTCACTATGCATTGTGGTATTGACCATTCCAGGACGGTGGTGCAGTTGATATGTCTAGTGAAACCAAATTCAGAATCTATTATTGTAATAACTCACATCATAGTAGCCCTTGTTGCTGTCTCATTCTCAAAACAAATGTGCTGAAACAGAATCTTTCTCTATTACATCCTAACTCTTAATACATCCTGTTAATATCCTGTTAGGGGTTTGAATACAAATATATGTTAGAATTACACAATCCATGGTGGTGGTATTTTTAAAATGTGGATAACTAGAGATCCACCAAAACCTTTAGTCTGAAGATTTTGGAAAGAGGTACATTTTGGTTGAAAGAGAATACAAACTGATAAGTTGAATGATTATGAAAATATTTTTTTATTAAAATACTCAAACATGGTCCATTGCATCTTCCACACACACTGATCTGTAGATAAATGTTTTAACATGACCTGATTTAATGACAATTGTTAATATACAAATGTAAGGGAATATTTTTATTTACATTTAGTGTTATGTGCATTTGCATTTGACTGATGCTCTGTTACAGATGTATGTGAAGGTAGCAAGAAATCTTCTCTGAAGGGGGATTCAGATTTACATTAAGTTCAGCAACTTTTCTAAAAACTATTTCACCTCTAGTTTGGAAAGTTGTAGCTGTAACGTGTTTTTTTTTTTTTTTTTTTTTAACCTTGCTGATGGTTGTGGCTGTTTCTTGTGTGCTAGTAGCTCCCCTGCAGGAAAACGACCGCTACATGCGAGTAGTCAGCTTGAAAGCTACATGCACACACTTGCGCTATGGTGCTTTTTGTTATAGTTGTGGTGTTCTGGTATTAAGCTATGAATGGCCATGCAGGAAACCACAAATATATATTTTCACAATTTTACAACTCGTCTGACCCATAGGTCACTTAGGCTACATGGCAAGGTTGAGAATTGTTCTATGGAAACTACAATTGAGACAGTGGAGAATATATCTTAAGGCTCATTATGGCCTATAATGAGCAGTAAATGTTTTAACAGAAAAGAAAGTATAAATTTATTTTGTATATATATTAGGGCTGTAACGACACACCAAACCCACGATTCGGTTCGTTTCGGGATTTTTGACTCACAATTCGGTTCGTATCACGATCATTTGCGGTGAAGGAGGAGAGGAGAAATTCTGAGGCACCATTTTGTTTGGAGACACCTTATCTTTACCACAAAATTATAAACCAATAAACACTTAAATACCGCTTCCTTTCCATTCATACTGAAGACAAGGCTTCGGTGAACCGCACGAGGAGTTGAGTTGGAGTCGACACACCTCTCTCGGTTCACTGCTCTGTTCAAACAAAAAAAGTGTATGTCAAAGGAGTCTGTCCGTGCTTGTACATTTTTAAACTTGTGGGAGGGCTCTTTGAAACCCTAAGACCCTCAGCTATTGGTTAAAGAAATGAAATTGAAGTGAAAATCCTCCTATTATGGCGAAAAACGCATGTTTATGGACGGGAAGGATTATTTAGGGAGTTGGAAGGGGTGTGTCACGATCCTGCTTTCTCACACCGCAACATGGGTTTGTGGACCTGAGTATTGCGATTTCAGTTTAATATCGTATAGCCCTACTTAACACCATAAAGTAATACAATGTACGGCAAATTCAAAAATGTTTGGTGCATATGAAGTGCAATACATGAAGATGATTAATATATTGAAAATCCAAAGAGGCAGTTTTGCTGCATCCGAGTACAGAAGCTTTGGAGAAAGACGGACTCTATAACATTCGCTTTAATTCTCACTTAAGACGAGCGGAAGTATTGCAGTAAATGAACTGTGTTTTCACCATCTGGTGTTTTTATATTCATCAGAATTTGGGCACTGCTTGCTAATTAGTCTGTTTCCTTGTATAAAATTCCTGGAGTCACTAAACGATAGCAGATAAAAACTCACTTTACTGCTGTTTACTGTGCGCCTCGCCTCTTCTCCTCCTCAGAGATTCCCATCTATCACATCCTGAACGCCCGCATCACCTTCGAGAACCTGAACGGCTGTGAGGAGGGGGGGATGGGCCGGATGGAGGGAGAGGATGGACAGAAGGACAGTCCCAGGACAGAGACACCGTCTCCAGGCAGCGATTCATCCAGTGTGTCCAGCTCCAGCTCCACCAGTGAGAACCAGCCTGTCAATCACACAACAACGACACATCTAGAGTCATTACTGTGTCTGAATTGTGTACTAAATGCTAATAGTACCGTGCAAAAGTCTTGAGCCCCCCTCATTTCTTTATATTTTGCTTTGAATCCGCTTGCTGGTGAAAAAATACTATTTGATGCCTGTCAAACTGTCTTACCTTTGTCACACTGAGGAGATTAAATAGAAGAAATGGGAACAAATGTTTCCCTGCAAAGTGTCTAAAGATACAAGGAGCCTAGATAAAGGAGTTCCAACCACTCAGCATTCAGCACCACCAGTATACT
>JBBPCY010071624.1:0-11750 GCA_037974405.1 Brachyalestes nurse | reverse complement strand
GAGATAAGTTTATGTGGGTTTTGTAGTGTTTTTCATGCTGATTTCAAATCTGTGCTTAGTTTTCCCCACATGTACAGTTTTTGTGATAAAGCTAGTTACATATTGCATGATAGTTGGTATAATGTTTTTGAAGAAACAGTGGTATCTGCCTATCTTCACACTGTGGCATAGATATAATGATTAGTGTCAGTCAGATACCACTGTTTCTGACTGACACTAACTGAAAATATTGAAATAGTTACTTGATTGGTGCCTGCGGTTTAATAAAAACCGCATGCAAGTCTATTGCAAATCTACTATTACTCAATTCAAAAAGTTGATGTGACTATAAAAAACTGAAAGCAGATCTGAAATCAGCATGAAAAGCTGGTTTAGAAAAGTGCGTTGTGGCTTCTGATGATTACAAAAAAAAAAATTGTTGACCTGTCTTATCAAATATCAGAAGAAATGCCATGACATACAGTGGTGTGAAAATTCAAAAGTTTTAAACTTGAAGTAGGCTACCGTGATATTTTTGACATTTTGAAGTTTTGACATTTTTTATTTACTTCCAACTGCCTCAACTAGTAAAACACACCCAATTGTGCAATTCAGGCAGCTTAAATAACCAGTATCAGTATAAGTCACTGTGATCAATAAGGATACACTATCTGCCAATGTTGGTGCAGATACGTCATTTGGAGATATATTTAAGGTGTAGAATTTGGGACTAGATCCATCTGGACTAAAAGAAATTAATTCATTTTTATAGGGTTAAAATGTAAAATAAATAAAAAGTCGATATTTTAGTTATTTTAAATGCAGTGTTTTGCTGGAGGACAATAAACCAGTCACTAATTACAGGTCTAACATATCAGTGAAATCGAAAAGTTTGACTGATGCTAATAATTCATTTTAAGTAATAATTTGGTGATATCAATATGATTATGATCTCTCATGTTGCATGTAACTTACAATTAGAGATGGACCCGATCCGATATGATATCGGTATCGGGTCCGATATAGCCGTAAATCCAATATCGGATATTGGTCAGACAGCCCCGATCTCGATATTCCAGTTTGCAGCTTGTGCTGGACCTTAAACTCGGTGCTGTGTAATACGAGATGCGTCACCTCCCCCATACCCTGAACCTGTGGCGACTTCAATCTGAGCGATCCGCTGTTTTGAAATGTCGCTCGTTTGGAGATACTTTAGTCTGGAAACGCTGAAAAGCAAGACAGCTACTTGCAATGTGTGTAAAGCCAGCGTGCCAAGGGGTGGAAGTACGAATGCGTCGTACAATACAAAAAAATCTGTATCAGTATCGGCAGTCATGTGCCGGAATCGGATCGGAACTGAAAAAACCTGGATCGGCCCATCACCACTCAGTTTTGGTTTACCTGTAAATAACGCATTAAACTTTGCTCACAGTAAAGGGTCAGGACTTTATTATTATTATTTTTATGTATTTCTTTATATTTTCCCTTTTCAACCCAGACTTCCTATTGGCTGCGTGGTGATTGGAATCACAACTTCCATATGGCCCAGTATTTCATCAAGGAGATTCAAGCAGTATTAGGATAGCCTTATTTGACCCTGACCCAGCCTTATATCTCGTGTCCAGCTCTCTCCAACAAATAAACAACCACACACACACACACACACACACACACACACACACACACACACACACACACACACACACACACACACACACACACACAAATACAAACGCAAACAGATATTCACAAACACAAACGCCTCCCCACCCACTGGCCGTCACTTCAGTTGATGAGTGCTGACCTTAGCTGTCTGGCTGCAGGGCATTCTCTACACTATACACATACTGACAGAGCTGTCGCAATACATGCACACCAGTAACTCAAACAACAAACACACCGCTTTAACCTCCGGGTAATGGAACAAGCAGCCAAGCCTTCATTCTGGCTGCAGGAATGAAGAAACTTCTGATTCTGCCTCAAAACACCACTGATCACAAACACTTGATCTTAAAACTTAATGAACACTTTGATCTCTCGAGCTATTGCTATAGTTTCATTGTTTGACTGAAATGTAATTATATAAAAATTGAACTAAGCTGTTTAACAGCCAGCTTGGCAGACTGTTAAGAGGCTAATAAGCAACACTCAGAGGAAAAATTGTTACCCATATACCTGCTCCAAATGCCTGTGTAGACTACAGCTGTGTTGCATTTAACTCATTAGCTCGATGCTAACATAACATGGAAAAATCCATTGGAGTGCTAGCATTATCATAGAAAGGGGTGGACAAATCAACTTTCTATAGAATATACAAACTTCCCTATTATATATTTTGATACACGTAGTTGACACACATAAATTCCATGTTTTGTTATGTTGGAGCATTTTACATTTTCAACTCTAGGCCAAAATGCAAACAGTGAACATTCTATACAGTGAACATGACTATGGACAATTTGTTCCATTTTAATTTAATCATAAGTTCACAGTGCGTACTGTACTCTTTATTCTCCAGCGTTATATTCCATGGCTTGATTATGACACATACAAGAGTCTGTATGTATTGGCATGTAAGCAAACTGGATCATTCTCCATCACCATCACAATTCAGCAGATTCTTATAAAACAACAGCTTTCCCTTTGTTATGGCCTGGTTCTGTTTTTACACTGGGTACACGTTCAGATATACAGTATGTAAGATATTTATAATATTACAGCAAAACAGCCAAAAAATGTAGTAAAATACAGATAAAAAAATGATCTACTATGAATGATCAAAATCAAAAGCATTTGCACACAATTTAATGGTAATGAAAATAAGAAACAGTGATTAAAAACACTGTTTGACCCTTTGGCTTTCCTGTGCTGGTCAGTGCATTCAAATACTCAGTGGCAGCAGATAAACAGTGAAAATGTCAGTCATGTGGAACTGTTCAGTAGCTACTCTGAAGGCCAATAAACAACTGGTATGTAATCAACACGACCCAGTGACTTCTCTGCAGGTCTGGGGCCAGTTGAAAACCAGTCAATATGCAAAATACATCAAAGGAACAGAAGGAAAGTCATTTTCATTTCAGGATTTTCTTTTTTATGCATCACTAGTATTATTATATAACATGTATAACAAATATTTATATATAATAGTGACTACTAATATATATTTTTTTGTTTTAGTTTACTTTTTGTTTTGTGTAATTGGTCTATTAATAATTAAATACATCTTCAAGGGAGTTTAAATTCAACACACTGAACTCTCAGCCCTCTTGAACGATTTGAGAAGAAGAAATTTTGCACACTCAACAGAGATTTTGCTCAGAGTTCAGTTCTGAGCGTAATCTAACACACCTGATTTGACTAAAACTGATTAAAGTGGTGAGCTGGATCCCATATGGCAGATGATGGTAGGAAGTGAACTGAGCAGGAAGGCAGATGTCCAGGATTTTGATCTGGGTGGCTCAACAGAGCGCTGCTGGAATGTAATCAGGCTTGTTGGTGGTTACTACTGGTTTCTTCTTTTGACTTATGACACTGTTTATGAGCGCGCTGCCTGGGCCATGGCTCCTATCCGCAGCTCCGTGGGTCAAATGAGTGTCCCGTGCTCCAGGCATGTAGCTATGCTTTCACGCATTTGCTCAGACCCAGACACACACACACACACACACACACGGCGCAGCTGCCGAGTGCCACGGCTGCCTCGACAGCCGGAGCGCTCTTAAAACTCTTCTCTCTTTCACTCGCGCAATCATAGTCGTCACCGCCATTAGTCTTTCCCACTCCATCACATCCCCTCTTTCCCAATCAGCCTCATTCCATCTCCATCACACATCGCTCTGCTGAGATCATTCCACATGTGTGTGTGTGTGTGATTAAATGACAGTGTGTGTGTGTAGTGCTGTGAGGTGCAAGAGTGTGTGTGTGTGATTGAGTGTGTGTGTGTTTAGTGCTAAGGGGTGAGTGAGTGAGTGTGTGTGTGTCCGTCCATTGTGTTTTCCAACTCCTATTTTTCCTTGTTAGTTTTTTTAACTCTTTATCCTTATTTTGTTTAATTCTCTCTCTCTCTCTCTCTCTCTCTCATTTTTTTCACTTTCTGTTGTACTGTTTTTTAACCCATACAGTAACAAAGATCATACACTTTTTATGATTTATAAGAACTTATGAAGGCTTTTATTAGGATAAAACTGAACTGACAATAAGAAAAACAGTTTACATTAAATAAAATGACTACAGAATCTGGGCTACAGCATGTTTCTATGAAACTGAACGTCCTTGACATCAGAACGGCTGGTCATCCAAAGCAATGAATTCCAGTCATGTTCCAGCAGCCAGAACATGAATGTGAAGGAATCTCTTACTATTCTAATATGCCTGCATGTGGAGAACACACCAGTATAATACAATAGAACAGTCACACACAACAGTCTGTTTGTTGCAAGGGACAAAGTTTGGCAGCTAGAATATGAAAGTGTACTCCAGAGTGGCCCAAATTCGGTCCTGGGGGGCGGGTGTCCGGGATTAGTTTGGTGGTTACACTCCTCAAACACATACACACACATACATACACACACACACACACACACACACACACACACACACACACACACACATACACAAACATACACACATATACACACATATACACACATATACACACATATACACACACAGACACACAGACACACAGACACACAGACACACAGACACACAGACACACAGACACACAGACACACAGACACACAGACAGACACTCACACACACAAAGCTTAGCATTTAACAGGTCAGTTGAACTAGGTGTGTTTCAGCAGGGAAATCTCCAAACTGTGCTGGACACTAGACCCCCAGAACCAAATTTGGGCACCACTTGTGTATTCAGAGAAATACGAGAGCATACTTTAATACTTCAAAATTCAAAGTGCTTTGCAATCTAAGAGTTTTTAAACGTGTGTGCATGAGTGTATATTCTCTATAGTCTATAACAAAAATGAATTGTAGAGAAAATGCACAGCAAAAAATCAGCAAAAAATCATGTAAAAAAAAAAGTAAAATAAATATTTCCTGCCAATATAATGAGAGAATGTCCCTTAAAAAAGTGTCACTTAGAAAAGTTTCTAAAACTAGATTGTTAAGACAGTTTATATGTTCTTATTAAGGGCGCACAATGTATAGACAGTCAGTGTATCAGAAGCCGATAAACGGGAAAAGTAAAATGATGTTTTTATCACTGTTTCTCATTTTAAATTACTTATCAAGTGTTAGATGTTGATACTTAGTTGTAGACCTAATTCCACATTTTGGGGTTTTGTTGTTTTTATTTTTTGGCCAAAAGTTACTGCCCTTTCCCCTCGTAAGGCCATTAAGTCCAAAATATTTCAGCAAATGACTAGTGAAAATACATCATTGCAATAACTAGAAGACATTCTTGATACACTGGAGCAAAACAGCTCTTTTTAATAAGGCTTTGAAAAAGCTAGGAGTCCAATTAGTGGTGGCACAAATGGAATCTCACAATGCTTCAAGATGTTTTCTTCACATAAAACATGAATCACAATATTTAGGGGTTTTTTTTTGCTTTGATAAGTTGAAATAGATAAAAGGGAACCAGTAGTGCCAGCAAAAATCGTTGGCACAATGTTTTTACATACTTTTACACACTGTGCTGCACAAAATCTAATTAGGCTTTCTCAGTTCTGAAATATGTTAAGCTTACTAAAGTATCAAGATATCCTCTGTATGCTCAGAAATGCAAAACTGATTAAAAGCAAAATTGATACATATCAAGTCATATATCCCACCCCTAAGTACAATGCAGCGGTTTAAAGGTGACATATTATATAAGCTATAATAGGTCTATGGGCTACAAAACATGTTCATGAAGTTCTTTGCACAAAATCACTCTCACAAAGAGATCTCACCAGCTCTATTCTTAACAGTTTCAGTCCCTTTCAAAATTAGCCATTTAAGGGCTCTGACTTTTATGCAAATAAGCTGTTGCTGGCCACGCCCCACCATCCCATGCTTACACTGCGTTTACCACATGTGAACATTTCAGAAAACAGAGGCGCTATCCAGCCCTATATGCTGGACTCCGCCTGTAGCCGCAGGGACTCGACAGGTGAGGGGCGGTTCTATGCAAATTTCCATCTCCTGGCGTCAGAATAAGGGAGCCGTCCAAACGGCTCATTTCACGCTTGGAGTGTTTATAGGAGCAGTAGAGACACAAGTGGAAATACAAAATTATGCAAAAAGTGAGTTTTGCATAATATGTCCCCTTTAATTCAACATTATCAACAACAAACTACTTAAAAAGGTAAAGAAAAAATCGAATAACTGTTTAGAATAAATAAGATTACAGTATATTAATACTGGTTGTTGTTATTGTAGTTGTTGTCGTTGTTTACTTGCTCTCTGTAATTGATCGAAATCTGTTTTTTTATGATGCATGTTGCTGAGAGCCAGAAGTACGGATTGTACCAATTAAGCACTCAGAAAAGTGTACTGCGGTGTACTTTATCACAACAATGATAACAGATTACCCACAGTAACTCTCAGCCGAGAAAACTCTGTCACTGTTAGTCAGGCTCACACCTCCAGCAACCACAAAAACAGCCCGACAACTGCACCTCAAAAATGCAGCACTTCCAAATCTCCCCTCCATTAGCCTACTTCTGCAGCTCCCCGCGCCGCAGCCTCCTCTTTTTCCAGCAGGGTGAACGTAAAAGAGGCTGGGCTTAATTCAAAGTGACAAAAATAAAAAAACGCATGCACGCATTAAGCTTAAAAACAACCCAGCGTTTGGTTGCACTTTCTTTGGCAAGCTGGCCAATTTAGAAAATACACTGTGTTCAGTGGAGCTACATAACAGGGACAAACTATCATTCTGCCATATTAGCACATTCTCAACCGATACACTGAAGTGCGACAAGGTAAGAGACAGGTGTGCCTTATTTTGACTGAAGAGATATTTGCGCATGCTAGATATAACCTCAGAAAATGATGTCAGGATGCTCAAAGCACACAATCAAATTATTCAGTATTATATTATGGTGTAAAACATGGTTAGAAAAATGAAGAAATATCCAGCTGTTTTGTTTTCGTTTCATTGTAATCATCGCAGTAAGAGGGTCCACAATGAACACATGGTTGCAATAAGGGAACACATGAAATTACAAATGTGGCAGTTAAAACAGTGGGAGTGTGGTGTGTCCCTGTGAGCTGGACTCAAACCCTAGTCTGCAGTGATTTATCCAGTTTGCAACTCCAGAGCAACTCTGTCCTTAACTAACCAACCTGAGACTGTAACTAATTCTCAAACCCAGAGCTGCAGAAGAGGCTACTGTCACAACAAACCTGCAACACAGTAAGGGTTTTCTGGGCCTATTTGGACAATTCTGTTCCCTTCTGCCTTTCAAACTGCCTTACTTAGCAAACACTATTCGCTTAGCCATTAACAACAGTAGGTAAACAGACAATAACTATAAAAACGTAGCAGGGATATGTGACGGATTAATGACTAAGTCGCAAAGCTCAAGAATAACTAATAAAGAGTCTAAAATTAGCATTATCTAATCATAAATCTGATACTAACTGATATAATGTTTTCCACAGTTTGTGTGTGAGCTTAAAACCAAACGACAAAAATGTAACTGGCTAAATAATAATGAATTAATGTTATTATTTATGGACAAATAATACATTAGCCAATAATATATCATCCCTTTAAATAAGAGTTTACATTTGTGATGTACGAATTTGATAATATTTTATTGCTTTTATCTGTTCAGTTATATTCCCTTTGCATAAATGACGAATGTATTTGTACTGTTGCTTTTTCTATTTGTACTGTTGCTTTTTCTGTTTGTACTGTTGCTTTTTCTATTTGTACTGTTGCTTTTTCTATTTGTTTTCTATAGTACAAAAAAGCACACCCAGAAGCAAAGACACACTATTACTAGTATAATTTTGCAATTTTTATATCTCAGTATCTATTTGTTAAAAAAATCTCACTTTGTTCTCAGTGTATGGGCTGGTGAAACATAAGCAGTTTCCACTGGGATCGATAAAGTTTCTGATTAAAATAATGAACAGTCAAAAAGAAAAGAGTACAGGTATAAGTTAGCGCTTCTCATATCTCTGTATATCTATTTTATAAAAGAAAACTCATGTCCATTTCATCAGCCCCAGTTCCAGCAAACAGCCTGAGATTAATAAAGGACAGGAGAGAAAACAATGGCTGGTATTCTTGATGGCTGTGTGTTCATGTGTAGCAGCATGTAGTTCTTCATACTGCCCAATCCACTAGTCAGCAACTCTGCTGGAGGGGCATTTTGCCTAATCACTTATTCCACTGGAAAGGCCCACCATATCCACTCAAATTTGGTCCACTCCAATCACTCCCAAAATTACAGCACGCCACCATCATATTATCAACCACTTTTCCAAATCAGCTGCTGGCTGTGGAACCAAAGCCACAGGAGTCAAATACTTCAAATACTGTCAAAATGCTTGTTCGACACAATGACCAGTGAAGGCTGTCAAACACTCGGCAGCACCTGGCAAAGCAGCTGCATGGCTCAAGTTACCCAGGGGTGACATATTTACGCCCCGGTCCGGCAGGATGCTGTAAGAAAAAAATGCACTGAGAGTCGTAGCTCAGCTTCTGCCTCACTGCGGTGGCATTTGGCCTTGGCCTTGGCTGTAACTGTTACCTTGAACGCACGTGCCACCGACCGGTAGGCATTAGAAACGTCCAGCACCTGTGAGTAGTCAGTAAGTAAAATACTTCAGAGCTTCAAATTATAACTCAAAATGAAATTCAGGACACAGGGCTACATAAATAACCTCATCAAAATCATTACAGTATATCGGCTACGGTATGTGCCATGAAACCAACCGAGCAGTCTCTGTTGTCTAGAGTATATATATATAAACGTCCGCAAATTGTGAAAAAAAACATGAATTTGTGATGTGGTCAAAAAATGCCTATAAATACCCATTTTTATAGTCTAAACCCAAAATAGGCTCCCAAAACACTTTAATTTAATTTTATATTTAACTTTATAGCTGAGATCAGTGTGTAAGAGGGACTTTCCTCTGTGCTGCTGTCGCGTTAATGTGTTCTGTGCAGAATCTACAGCCTCATTCATAAGAGGCCTTGCAATGTCTAAGGTCTCATAAAGGTCTTAATCATGTAGTGTGAGAAGTTCTTGGGCGTTGTTCCATCCCTTGATACTTAGACAGGACAGTGAGTGCAGATCACATGTCTGATTTTCACTGTTTAATGTTTTACAGTGATCAGCACAGGAAAGCGAAAGAAAGAAGACAAACTTTATCACTATTTCTCACTTCCATTCCCATTAAAATGTCTTGGATTTATTTAAAATCCAGTCTATATAATCTTTATCTTTAATCTGAAAACAAACCAAATGGAAGCAAGCAAAGCAACAGAACGCGGTACTACAAGGTTTGGAAAGAGTGCTCTCACCTCTCGCCGATAGTTTTTTGGTGTTGATGATTTTGGCCGCGTACTCTTGGCCCGTGCACAGCTTCACACATCGCCGCACCACTGAAAACGCCCCCCTAGAAACAAATGACATAAAACAAAAGAGGTCAAGTAATAATAACAACGTTTAATACAGAGCCTTTCTCAAAATCAAGGATACTTTACAGGGTAACAACAAAACAAGCATACTAATCATTTAAATCATTATCATTCTGTGCATTATTATCCTATTACCATCTAACCATGTGCAATATCATGTGCAGTTTTCTTATTGGGTGCTAAATAATTCCATCTTATTATTACTTGCATTTATATTTACCATGTAAATATCACTACTTATGTCAATACAACTGATCTGAATAACAGCAACTACAGATTAATAACTACCATTTGTGTTATTAATAATTCACAGTATTTATACCCAGTGTTTGTGTATATAGCATAATGTATTTCATACTGAGGTTTTTCTATAAAGTTTTAACTAGATTTATTTAGACTTTCTATTTTATATTGTTCTTGTCTCTGTGTGTGAGTGTCTGGGCTGTCGAAACATAAGCAGTTTCCTTCGAGATCAATGAAGTTTCTGATTCTGATTCAAATAATGAACTACATAACAACAGTCAAAACAAAAAGAAAAGATGAGACTGGAGGCAACTCTTGAATTCTGAAAGTGTCTCGGAAATCTTTGTTTATGGGACAAGTTAAGTGTCACCTGTAAACAACACAGCACAAACACACTTAACACCCGTGAGACTACCGAGTGCATCAAGTCCACATTTTAGATGTTTCTGAAAAACAGAAATGTGAATACTGACTGCATCCAATCCAAGAGGCTGAACAGTGTTCAGGGTTACTTGCATGTTAGCTGAGGAAAAACCTAGGAGCCTTCATTCCACGCATTCCTCTATCACAGTCTGCTCTTCCTGCACACTCAGCCCTCCTGAAGAGAATGAAGCTGGTCTCATCAGGGGGTGCCAATTTGGCGTATGGTGTTAATAAAATATACAGGTCTGAGCATGGAATATATTAAGGAGAGTATACTGCGCTAGATTTCTTTATTTAATGGGCTCCCAAAGGACCTGCTTAGCAAACTCAGCAGATTCTGCAGTGTGCAAGACAAATCGAGATACAGCATGCTGTGTACACACACACACACACACACACACAGGCACACCTGGGTCTCTTATAACCTCTCAACAAAGTAACACTTCCACTAGAGGTGTAACAGGGCATCGAAAACTGTGACTGAATCGTCTATTAAACTGAATCGTTAGTTAACTGTATCTTTAACAGTCCTTTTGACAATTAATCAAACATAACTAAAAAAACATGACTAAAAAAATCTGGCGTAACTGGAAAAAAAAATCTGTAAAAACAGTATCTGATTCACAATTTTTTTTTTTACATTTTTCGGCTTGAATTCCTGCATTAAAAATGTCTTTCGGGGTGCTCTGAATATTTGGACACCAAAGATTTCTGTTGAAAAGTGAGAAAAATTTGTCAGAAACTCACAGAAACTGATGAAACAGCAGAATGTTCAGACTGTACAGCACACCTAAAAACACTTAAAGGAACTGTGGACACCATGTCATTCAAATCGCAAACTTATCACTCAGCCAGTTGATTAAGAAGATAATTCATGATTTTTAATCGAGTCATTGGTTACAATCGAGTAATCATGACAGGCCTAAATAAAATTATTACGCTCCTGGACTGTACAGAAATCCAAAACAGAGTTAAAACCTTTGGGATCAGAAGCTCTACTGCTACATAATTGATACAGTTCAAACACAGGGGGCTACAACCCACACTGAGATGAATCATCTAAACAAAAAATAAATAAACAAAAACAAAAATAAAAAAACATTGGGGAATCATCTCGGCCCTCCCTGAGGTCTATTAAATTTCAGAGGTCTCTAGATTGTCTTTAGCTGGTCGTAATTACCGTGCAAACTAAGTGCTCTTCATTAGGCGCCGCCAAGTGCTCTTAGGGGACGTGAAAGTGATGTATGACATCTGTGTATGCAAGACAGTGACGTGTATTTGTGTGTATGTGTGTGTGTTTGAAGGTTTCTCTCCCACCTCTGACCGCATTAGCTGGACAGTTGAAGCCGCTGATTAAAGAACAGTGTTGGGCAATTTACTTAAAAACTCTAATGCGTTATTTATTATGTGTTACTGTCATTTCAAAGTAATTCGTTACATTACAATATTACTGTATTTAAAATGTAAGGCGTTACACTACTATTGCATTACTTTTAAGTTACTCTCA
>JBBPCY010071623.1:0-11751 GCA_037974405.1 Brachyalestes nurse | reverse complement strand
ACCAAATCAGAACAATTTAGGATCAGCTTTTTTGCATGGATATGGGAAAGGCTGCTTATCAAAATGCTGTGTGTGTGTGAGACTGTGTGTGTGTGTGTGTGTGTGAGTGTGTGTTTGTGTGATTTCTCTCTCCCTGGCACAATATTGGCAATGTGTCCCAATACTTTTGGCCGCTCTAGATAGATTTAATTCACAGTGCCTCGCAATGGACAAAAGTATTGGGACGTAGCACCGTTCAACAATATTACATGATATATATTTTTATAGTTATCGTCACATGACCAGCATTTACGTTGCGTCTCGTTTTTGTTACGTGATAAATGTTCATTGATGACGATATTTAGGGGCTAGTCCTCCAGGTAACCGGGGGAGGGTCTGCCTGCTACAATGCATGTTGAAAATTGTTGTAGTCTGCCAGTGATTTCCATGAACCGGCAGACGCAAAGCTGGCAGTATCGATACCAGTGCTAATTGATATTGAAATCGATACTAAATTTTAGTATCGATTAGTATCTAATATCTATTTTTTGACAACCCCAGTTCACACTGACAACCAAGCTAAAACCCAGTGCACTGAAAGTACCTGGATGGTGCACTGAAAACGGGCAAAAAAACGATGGATAATCATGCGTCGACATTGGATGCGACATAGTTTCCAGGTGGGTTGTAGTAGAGGGTAAACAAAAGTAAATAAAATCACGATAAATTCATTGTGCAACCAAAAGCAGTGTAAACGACAGATATTTCGTCGGGCTGTCATTCTGTCACTTCCACTAAGTGCAAAATGTCAGTGTTCCATTTGGGACAATACTAACCCACGGCAGTGTGCACTACAGAAGGAAGTGCTCAGTGCGCACTATGAACTACATTCCAGGGCACGTAAGTGTGCGACTTCAGATAAACCCTGTGTCTGTGCTGAATAGACTCTGACGTCTATGTCCTTCACACTGGAGGGACAGAAACTCCGCCTGAGTATAAACAGGCCAGAACTCCTAACAAGGTTGAGAGCAGTAGTACTTTGTAAAGCATCGTCCATTGTATATGAAAACCTGACGTAAACACGGCACATGTGTATGGCACATGGCACACAGTGTGACGCAAAACGATCTATTTTTCAAAATCGTTGTTTTTCTTGTCGACGCGTGAACACAGAAACAGCGTTTTCAAAAATCGCCACTTTAACCGGAGTTTTCAAAAACCTCTGTTTTCACTGACACCCAAAACGTTGTTTACGTGTGGATGAAAGGTATAGAAAAAACACATTGAAAAACGTCTGTTTTTGAAATACCACTGTATGTGTGGATATGACCTGAGTTTTTCCACTTTGCATGAATGTGGGCACTCAGTCGAGATACACTTATTGGCCAGATTTTAGATTGCTCATTTGGGTCGGAACCAACTTAAACATATGTAGTAGGCAGAGACTGTATGACTGTACGAGTGAAGAGAACTCTTAAGAGTTCTGCGCAGAAGTTCGGGGCAGGTTCTACTTTAAGCGTGAAGACCGCCCCTTGATAAACAGAGATAGGACTGAGGTACAGGGAGGTTGTGGTTCTTATTTCATAATTGCGTTTCTTTAGTGTTCCACTGAAGCTACAAGGCACAATGTGTAACAGTTGTAAAAAAGAATTGTGAAAGATGGAGCAAATCATTGCCATCGCAGATCCAGAGCTGCTCTTCAGTTGAGAAAGAGGATACAGTTATTAACTTCTGCGTCTCTTCCCTCTCTTTTAAACACTTTTTTTTCAGAATCCAGTTCCACAACAGCGCAATCATGTAAGTACATGACTGATCTTCATGATGTTCATGCACCAGATGAATCTTAAACCGTGAACTCTGATCCAAGCTAAGTTTACTTTTGACCTGAGTGAGAAGACAAAGTGTAGTCAGAAAGTATTTAAACCCCCTTAAAATTTTTCACCATTTGTCATGTTGCACCCGTAAGCTAAAATCATTCAAATTATTTTTTCGCTCATGAATCTACACTCAGAACCCCATAATGACAGCACAAACGCAGAATTATAGAAAATAAAAGCTAAAATATTCACAATATACACAAATATTCAGACCCTTTGCTCAGTACTTAGTAGAAGCACCTTTTTGAGCTAATACAGTCATGAGTCTTCTTGGGAATGATGGAACAAGTTTTTCTCACCTGGATTTGGTGATTTTCTGCAAGTCTTCTGTGCAAATCCTCCCCAGCCCTGTCAGGTTTGATGTGGGATGTTGGTGTTCAGCCATTTTCAGGTCTCTCCAGAGATGTTCAATTGGGTTTAAATCAGGGCTCTGGCTGGGCCATTAAAGGACATTCCCGGAGTTGTTCGTAAGCCACTCCTGTGTTGTTTTGTCTGTGTGCTTAGGGTCGTTGTCGTGTTGGAGGGTGAACTTTCGGCCCAGTCTGAGGTCCTGAGCACTCTGGACTAGGTTTACATCCAGGATATCTCTGTACTCTGTACTGTTCATCTTTCCTTCAGCTATGACCAGTCGCCCAGTCCCTGCAGCTGATAAACACTCTCACTGCACGATGCTGCCACCTCCATACAACCTTGTTTTCGTCAGACCAGAGAATCTTGTTCCTTACAGTCTGGGAGTCCTTTAGGTGTCTTTTGCAAACTCTATGCAGGCTTTCATGTGTCTCACACTGAGGAGAGGCTTCCGTTGGGCCACTCTGCCATAAAGCCCAGACTGGTGAAGGGCTGCAGTGATGGTTGTCCTTCTGGAACTTTCTGCCATTTCCACAAAGGCTGTCTGGAGCTCAGCCAGAGTGATATTTGGGTTCTTGGTCTCCTCACCAAGGCTCTTCTCCCCCAGTTGCTCAATTTGGCTGGGTGGCCAGCTTGAGGAAGAGTCCTGGTTGTACCAAACTTCTTCCATTTAAGGATTACGGAGGCCACTGCGCTCTTGGGAGCAGATTTTTTAAACTGCAGCAGATTTTGTAGCCTTGCCCAGATCTGTGTCTTGCCTCAGTCCTGTCTCTGAGCTCTTTGGGCAGTTCCTCAGAGGTTAAGGCAAAGATATGCACTGTGAAATGTGAGGCCTTTTATACATTTTTGTGTGTCTTTCCAAATCATGTCAGTTTCATTCAACACAGCTGGACTCCACTGAAGGTGTAAATCCATCTCAAAGATGATCAAGAGAAATGGACAGCATCTGGGTTAAATATGTCAGTGTTGCAGCAAAGGTCTGAATACTTACTTCCATGTCATTTTTTAAAAATAATAAATTTGCAAAGAATTCTATTATTCTGGGTTTGTGCTGTCTTATGGAGCACAGAGTGCAGATTCATGAGGAACAAAAAAATAATTTACATAATTTTAGCATAAGGCTACAACATGACAAATGGTTAAAAATTGAAAGGGGTCTGTATACTTTCAGAATGCACTGTACATGCTGGACAACAATACATTTATGTAAATATGCAGCCCTACATTACTCTTGTTTATCTCTTTTATAGGCAAATCGGGTCCTTTGAAAACCCTCTGCAGCAATGGTACTTATATGATCATTATGTTTTATTACACTCATGCAGCACAGGAGTAACCACACACACTCCTTTACACTCCGACATCCACTGGCAGATCTCAGTTGGTGCACTGTTAGACAGTAGGCCATAGATTCTGCAGCCTTAATTTTCTCACACAAGAAATGTGGCTTGTTTGAATGTTAAGTTTTTAATTTCCTAATAAAAGGAATTTCATTCAAACTGGAGAGTCATGGGGGTGTGCTGTCAGCCCACATGCAACAAAAGTGTCAGTGTGTTCTTTAAGTGTTTTCTTGAAACAGAAAACACAGTCTGTTCTTGAAAGTGACCATTCTATCATACATGAACAGACCACAACACACAGTGTGAACAGCATGAAATTCCCCCTTTTAGCCAGTTATTTGATTTTTTTTTATTGTAAAGTACTATTTTGTATTATTATTTATTGTATTACTACTTTCTAAATATTCCACAACCAATAGTGGGATGGTTTGAACACCACTAGTTACACAATATAATGACAATAAGTCTATTCATGTTTATCATAAATGAAACATTACAAATGTATAAAATGTCCCATATATTACATGTTTTCCCTGTTCTGTTACTAAACTGTAATTAGGAATGAAAATGTTCCATTCCCTGTTGAGGTAGCGCTGTTGAGGGAATGCAACTTATTTACACCTACAGATGTATTAGTTTTATGAAACTTACAGAATCGTTTCTGGTAAGGGGTCTCAAGGTCCTGCTTCTCTCTTTGTACCACAGAGAATTATAAAAAATTGGACAAGGACCAAAAGAAGTTATTGGAAAAGCACCGTGAGTATTTAGTGCCTCATTCCTTACCTGGACATAACAAACGTTTCCCACACTGTAAAAACACACAACCGGGTTAAATGTAAATGCTTTGACCTCCTTAGCTCTCAGGCTGAGTTCACTTACAGTAAAGTAGTTGCATTATATTTTTTAAAGTGGATGAGAAGTTTCCTTTATTTTCCTATTTATGATACATCTGTATAACCAGTATAACCAAGTTGCTAATTAACGGCTGTCCTTCTGCTGCAGCTGACCATGATTTTGTGACGTCCCCACTAGCGGCCAGCAGGGGTCGCTATTGGTTTAGGTTGGGGTTTTTGTGTTTTCACCTGGGTGTAATTAGAGTTAAGTGTTTCTGTTTGTTTATTGGTCTGTGGGGTTTGGGGTTATTGTATTTAAAGGGATTGTGTTTTGTTCTTAGTTGTGGGTTCACCGTCATACTTGGGGTTTGTTGCGTCAGTAGCCTTAGGAATTCTCTGTTTTGGGTCCTCGTACCCGTTTTGTTTCTGTGTCTCGAAATAAAAGCAAAGAAAACTCAGTATGACTGCCTGGCAGTGTTCTTGCCCTCACTCAGGAGAGTTGGGCGACGTGACAGATTTCCTACTTTAGCTTCAAGAACAGAAAACAAAGTCCTTAAAGGGGACATATTATGCAAAACTCACATTTAAAAAAAAACAAGTTATAATAGTTGTATGGGCTACAAAACATGTTCATGAAGTTCTTCGCACAAAATCACTCTCACATAAAGAGATATCACCAAGTTTATTCTTCACAGTTTCAGGCCCTTTCAAACTGGGCCGTTTGGACGGAGGGCCCAGTGTGACCTAACACTGGGCCAATATGCATAGAACCGCCCCTTATCTGTCAAGACCCCACTAACTAGATTAGCCCTTAAGTATTTAAGGTGGAATGGAAATTTGGAAAAAGGAGCTGTGAATAAGGAGCTAACTTCAGCGTGGTCGGGGATCTGTACACTGCCTGTGACAAGATGAGGGAGATATACGTACTTTCAAATAATGACTTTTGTGTTTCTATCGCGGTTAAGTATGAACTAGCTTGTTCGTTTCCTAAGCATGGGATGGGTGGGGCGTGGCCAGAAACAGCTTATTTGCATAAAATTGACAGATCCCTTAAACGGCTCATTTTGAAAGGGACTGAAACTGACAAGAATAGAGCTGTGGATATCAAGCATAAAAATAAATATAAGAAATAAAATCTATGTAGAACAAAAGTAGTACAGTTAATAGAAGTTAAATGAAGGGGCAGAGAGAAAAAAGTCCTACTGGTTAACTGGAGGCAGCAGATTATTGGGCAGAACCCTGGAGGTCCCGCATTCTCACCTGGAAAATCATGGCTAGGAGGATCTACTGCCACCCAGTCACAGCCGGGGTTGTTACTTGTGGTAATGAACAGATTGTTGTCATGTTCTATTGTTTATTTATTATATATTAATATTCTGGTTTCTCTTTCTTTCCCAGCTAACCTTAAAAATTGGCTCTCTGTACCCAATTTCAATCCAGGTGGATACTGAGCGCCTATATTATTTTTATTATTATTTCAGTAGTCCGTCATGATTGCCTGTTTCTCAGTCTCTTTATTTTTTTGCAGCTATGCTTGACAAATTCAGTAATGAAACAGACATATACAGTGAGTATCCAGTTCAGTAATTTATAGCATTTATAGCTGATGATTCACTGGAATGCACATGCAACATTTTTTGGTAATTCTAGATCATAAAAGTGGTTCCATATTGTGTGTGGAGCTTGAAACAGACTTGTGCAGCATTTCTTCAGAGACTCCTTCAGTAAAGAGTCCTGGAATAAAGCTGCTCCTGTTTACCACCTGACACACACACACACACACACACACACACACACACAGGTCAGACCAAACACACATACCAGAGAAGTTGGTGCCCGTCCCCAAGCCCCCAGCCCCCAGCCCCCAAAGATCCTGCCCCCAAGCCCCGCCCCCCGCCACCGCTGATTCGTCCAGACATTTACTTGGACTTGGTAAAAATGACTTGTGAACATCTCTGCCACACACACACACACAAACACACACGCACAAACTCTTTCTCTCTCTCACACACACACACACACACACAAACACACACGCACAAACTCTCTCTCTCTCTCACACACACACACACACACACCACACACAAACACTCTCACGCTCTCTCACACACACACAGACACACACAAACTCTCTCACACACACACACACACACTGGTCAGACCAACACACACACTGGTTAGATTGCTAAGAAACGCCCTTAAATCCCAGACTATTAGATTATATTTATTTGCGTATTTGCGTGTATTCTCCCGACAGAATAGTTTATTACTGTCCTGTGCCATGTAGTCAATCACTGATCTGTTTGTCTTTGTTCCCCCTCAAGATTGCTCATACGACGACATCGGCTTGTGGTTATCGAAAGAGAATGACACATACCAGCTCCTCTTAACCAGAGAAACAAACAGACCCACAGGAAACATTTTCTTTATCAGAGGCAAATGTGATTACACTAAATGGTATAACTGGATAAAAATTAATATGACAGGTATGTTATTAATATTTTGCAAATGTAATGATATTTGAGAAAATGAGAGAACATTTCTTCAGGCAAAATATCTTCAGATTTAAAGTCTTGGTCTTCAGTTCTAGGTCTAGATCATCCTGTAGACTTTCAGATGAGTTCAGATCAGGCATTTGACGCAAAAAAACCCACAAAATTTGTGTAGATTTCATCCACTTGGCACATGAAGCCAGATTTTTACTCTAAAATGTCCCAGTAGATGTTGGGTCACCTTCTGCTTTAATACCAACAAGCACACCTGGACTTCATTAGTTATTTATTTTTTTTATGATTTACCATATAGTAACAGTCCTCATTTTTAAATGCCATAACTAGTGAAATATGCTGTTGTTTACAACAGCAATTGTTAAAAAAGAAAAAAAAACATCTGAATATAAAACCATACACTGATGTAATTTTTTTAAAAAGTACACCACAAACAGAATGCCACGGCCACTTTTTCCACCAACAACTGTATTTTTCAGCAACAATTGCTTTTTTACTCCTGTAGTCTCAGTCTAGTGTGGTCTAACTGTGATCATTCTCCACAGAAACCTCAGAAATGCTATTTTATTTTGCTGTTGTTGTGTTAAAGATGCACAATATATTCAACAAAACAATCTGCAAATACCAATTCAACTTTTCTAAATTGAGGAAGGTAAAAAACACTATTTTGTTTTTTTTTTTGCAGAACCCCAAACATGTGGCCAAACTAATATTGTCTCTAATGGTATGGAACCACAGTTCATGTGAATCAACCTTGATACATCATTATCAGTTTGCCTGTACAGGGGGTCCTTAAGTTACAACGGACTACATGGGCAAACTAGTTTGGTTGCGCGCGGCAGAAAATTACGCAGTAACGCAGCGTATGAAGGACAGAGTTTTCCTTTTCCTGCGGCTTAGTTGTGGTTTTATGATTTTACATTAGGATCAGTAAATGACTAGGGTGTGTTTCGACTAACATCAAAATCCGGATTACATCACTGTTGAAGGAATGGATCTGTGTTGTAACTCGAGGACCCCCTGTATGAGCAACTATAGCAGGACAACATGATCCCTGTGAAGAAAGAGCCCATAAGTACTGCTTATGATGAACTGAGTCTGCATACAGTCTTATGGGTGCAATTATTTGCCCTTTTCCAGGCTGTAATATAACCTGTCTGAAGCCAGAATCGGTTTGCAACAAAGCCGTTTACGAGAAGTGTGTCGGTGAGAATATTTTTAATATTTTAATGTTTGCTTGACTGAAACTTTGGGCACTTCATCACCTGTCTGAGAATTAGTCTACAATTAATGTGCTGTCTTGGGAAAGTGATGTTTACAAAGGCATAAAAAGCCCTGGAGCCACTGGGATGCAAGCATGATAAATAATTATACCACAAGCTACACACTAAAGAGGAGGCAGGGACTCGTAGTGACAACATTAACAAAAAACACATGGGAAACGTAAACAATGGGAGCAGACACAACGGGGGTAAAACAGCATATATACACTTATCAGCCATAATTATCTGTGTAATACTGTATTATTATTGTGAACCTTCATGCCACCAAAAGCAGATCTGATCCAGGCATGGACTCCATAAGACCTCTATAGGTGAGGTGTGGTATCTGCACCTAGTCTTTAGCAGCAGATCCTGTAAATCATGTAAGCTGTGAGATTGAGCCTCCATGGATCAGACTGGTTTGCCCAATTCATCCCACAGGTGCGCATTCGTATTGAGATCTGGGCAATTTGGAGGCCAGCACCTTGAACTCTTTGTCATGTTCCTCAAGCCAAACCATTACTGAACGATGTTTGCAGTGTGGGAGGCACCATCCTTCAGAAAGAGGACACTGACATTAGATATCACTGTAGCGCTAAAGGGGTGAACTTGGTTCTCCAGCAGAACAGTACCCGGAGCATCCCACTGCCTCCACTGCCTCGCCATCTTCCCATAGTCTGTTCTGGTGTATCTCTTCCCCGTGTAAGTGACACACTCAGACCCAGTCATCAACATGATGTAGAAGAAAACATGATCTCTCAGACCAAGTCACATTCTTCCTTGTCTCTGTGGTCCAGTTTTGAAGATCATGTGTCTATTATAGACATTTTTGGCAGTGGGCTGTGGTTAGTATGGGCTCTCTGACCGGTCTGCAGCTACGCGTAGCAGGGGGTGCTGCACTGTGTGTGCTGACCCCTTTCTATCAGAGCCAGAAAGAACCGTTTGCCACAGCAGCTTTTCTTGGGATGGTAGTGGCCTAGTGGGTAAGACACTTGCCTGTGAACCCAATGACCACAAAGTTGCAGGTTTAACCCCCCACACTTTCTACCTTAAGCAAGACACTTAACCATCAGTGTCTCCAGGGGGACAGTTCCTGTAAATAATGACTGTAAGACTGTCTCTGTAACTAATGACTGTACGACTGTCTCTGTAACTAATGACTGTAAGACTGTCTCTGTAACTAATAATGCTGAGTCACTCTGGATAAGAGCGTCAGCCAAATGCCCCTTTCTGTGGTATTGATGGGCTAGGACGCACGTGTGGCTGTGGCGCCAGTTCTGCTTCCTCTGACCACTTTTGATAGATCCTGACCACGACAGACCAGGAACCCCCACAAGACCTGATGCTGGAGATGTTCTGACCCAGACATCAGAGTTTGGTTCTTATCAAAGTGCCTCAGATCCCTACTATCACATATTGTTCCTGTTTTCAACATCGACTTCAAGAACTGAGAGTTCGCTGTTCTTCACTTTACCTATCAGTAGTTTTAATGTTATGGCTGATTGGAGTATAATGGGATTATAATAACACTGCCACTAAAAATGCTTTTAAAAAATTCTTCTGCTTAAATTAACTCATTAACTCACAGCTGAAGCTCAAATTACTGATCAGTTGTGTCCCCATTTTTCCATTTTTCCAAAATGCTTATTGTCCCAGCTCTAGTTGTCTTGCAGCCCAAACATGGTGTAAGTTATCAAGAGTTTATAAACTAATTCCAAGTTCTCCCTGCAGCTTCCACTTCTAATGACGACTCAATCAAGATTAATGCAACTTCAGCCTTTTGTTCAAAGTGTGGGAGTCCTGTGGCAAAGCCAGAAGTGGCTTTTGATTTGAACAATGTGACAGTCCCTGACATGAGTCAACCTTCTACTGATAAAGCGTAAGAGAGCATCAAATATACAGAACCTCATCTTATTAGTGATTACAGCGGCTTTCTCTCTCATATTCTCTCTTGCTCCCCCTCCCTGTCCACCTCTCTTGTAATTATTCAGTCAAGCGATAAAGAAAATAACCGATGTTGTTTTGGAGATGATGGGCAATAATAGCACGGCCAGCGTGTCCCTGGGAGAGGTGCAGGGTGTTTTCGTGAAACCTAAAGAGAATAAGCTGGAAACCGTCTCGTTTGTCTACTCAGCAAGCACAAACCTCAGCGTAAGTAAAGGAGAGATGGTCAGAAATATTATACTTCAAATGAAAGGAGACAAAAAAATGTATGAAGTTAACCTGATCTGGGGCACAATCTGTTTACAATACATTACATATTGGAAACAGATTGTGCCCCAAATCAGGTTAACTAACAAGCTGTCCTGGAGCAGTAAGGCATGCAGCATCATGTAAACAGCACAAAAGTTGGTAAAGCGTGTATTAATTGGTAATTATACAGGTAAAAATATAACAGAAAAGGCTAACTGCTAACGTTTCTATTTTGCCAAGACTAAGCATAGCGGGATTAAAGCAAAAAACATCTTCATTCTGTTGCACTGGGAACAGCTCAGAAAATAAGAGAACAAACTCCACTCAGCACAAAAACTGCAGTGATGTGTCACACTTGCCACACTTTACTGTTCAATATTATATATTTTTTGCCCAGATCACTGAAGATACATATAAAAAGCTATGAAAAGCTGAAAATGTAGTGTGATTGCCTGAAAATGTGTCATTTTTTAAAATTCCATTCCATACAGTCAATATATAAGAAATTAGGCAGTGTGTTTGTGATGTCACAAACACCAGCCTATTTGTAAATCACTGCCTACAGCAGGCTGGTCTCATTCAGACTGAATTCATGAGAAGAGTTTCAGTCCACTCTGTGTTTTGACCCACAACAACTGCCAGCCAAACAGAGCAGAGCTAATTTACATACATAAGTATAAAGGCACGCTAACAACGGCTGGTTTAATTCTAAGGGATAAAGAGAGGTTAAAAAAGTAGTCATTTAAACATGAAAAACTGTTTTTGGAACATAAAACCACTTAAAGGTAACGAAGAGACTAAATGGACAATCGGGATATGAGCCCTTTAATAATCTAGAAACCAAGAAACCACCAAAAGTATTAGAACACATTCTTAGTGAGCAAACAATCACACAACATTATTAACTTGAAAAGATTTTAATTCTGAATATTTTGCATAATTTCTGTTCATTCATCAAGAAACGTTAACACAATGCAAACGGCAGCTGCCTTTTTCAAATAGTGGACAGTATTTTGTGTAAAATTGCCTGAGAGTCTTGGCCTGTTAATACACTGTGGTTCTGTATGTATCTGTTTAGATATTGTGGTTCTGTTGATAACATATCTGTTAATAAACTGTGGTCATTTTTTTACTCGTTTCAACGTTTGCAGATTATCCAAGATACAACCCAAATAGAAACGTATCCCACATCGCTTTTGGTTCCAAAGGAGGCATTTGAAAAAATAGCCAACCGAAGTAACATCACACTGTTCACGTCTGTGTTCCGATTCCCCAACTTCACAAAGGTACAGGAGTTTATGACCTTCTAGAAGACATGACCCAGATAGCAAAATAAGATTGAATCAACATTGAACAGTCGTCAGGAAGAAATATTGAATCTACGTTGATACGCGACGTTGAAACCAAATTGA
>JBBPCY010071622.1:0-11751 GCA_037974405.1 Brachyalestes nurse | reverse complement strand
CCCATACTTCACAGTGGGCATGAGGTGCTTTTCTGCATACTCATCTTTTGTGTTCCACCAGACCCACTTAGAGTGTTTGATGCCAAAAAGCTCTATCTTGGTGTCATCTGAAAAAAGCACACGGTCCCAGTTGAAGCCCCAGTACCGCTTAGCAAACTCCAAACATTTGTGTTCATGATTGAGAGTGAGAAAAGTTTTTTTCCTGTGCATGCCTCCCAGACAGCTTGTTGGCATGTAGATAGCACTTGATGGTTGTTTGAGACTTTGTGACCCCAAGATGCTACCTTTTGTTGCACTTCTTTAACAGTGAACTTTTTATTTCTCTTACCATCCTCCTCATTGTGCGTGGAGGCAAAATAAACTTGCGTCTTCGTTCAGGCTTGTTTACCACTGTTCCAGTTGTTTTAAACGTCTTAATGATTCTTCTGACAGTAGATATGGGCAGGTGCAGGCGGTTTTCTTGTAGCCATTGCCTGACTTGTGGCCCCTTTTTTGAGTTTTGTGTGAAATTGTGTCAAATGTGGCTTTTTATTCAGCTTTTTGTGTTGATTCAATGTACATAAAGGAAATAAACATGTGTATACCAAAACATTGGTAATTGCAATAGCCTTCTGGGAGAAATGGTGCATTTTCTGGAAAAATTCCAGGGGTGCCAATACTTATGGCATGACTGTATGTATATGTATGTACTTATGTATGTATGTATATATATATATTAATATTAGGGGAGAGCACGTTAACGCTTTATTTTCTTAACGCCGACGTGCATTAATGCAGGTTTATTTTAATCCTTTCATTTTGAAAGTTTGTTGCTTTTTTGTGCTTGAGTGCACGGAGCATACAGCTCTACACACAGACATATATTCTGCGTCTATGGCTCTATACCTCGGCCATATGGACAAAAGTAATGGGATGCCTGACCCCCGCGAAAACTCTTCATATATATATGTTCACCTCGCTGCGGAGTCCCAATACTTTTTTCCGACTTGCCATATCTCAGCGGGGAATTTAAATTAAAAGAGGCGAATACGGGTTTACCTTTATAATTTTTTTAAGGGTAATACATTAAACTGAGTTTAAAATGAAATTAACATTTTCTGAGAGCATGTTTGGGGCATATTTAGGGTTTACACTATAAAATTTTTTAGGCATTTTTAACCAAAACACAACGCGGTTTTTCACTATAGGTGGGTGCGTATAAACATGGTCTGGCACGTCTCATTTACATGGCAATTATAAAGAGTTTTTGACTTAACTGCTTGTTGAATGATGCACAGTACAATGCAGCTAATCAGAACAGAGTTGATTAACAGATACAAGCATAGTACCTAAAGCGGCCTGTTTAATTCTAGGGGACAAAGGGAGGCTGGGAAATGGTCATGTAAAACTGAAGTATGTTTTCCTCACAAATACTTGAGCGGAAGTAAATCTGGCCTGATTTGTATCTTCAGAAGGGGTGTCCTACAAAAGGTCATCACGGCTCATTTAAAATGTAAAGGTGAGTCGCATTGACTCCAAAGCCAGTTGCTAGTTAATTAAACTGGGCAAAGATTAGGACACCAGTTCCCTGGAAATCTGAAAAGATTTGTGTTTTGGAACAATTTCTCTAGTTTTTAGACCCGTTTTTAGGAGGGAGGTAGTTTTTGGCAGTCAAATAAAGGTTCAACAAAGGGAAATTCCATACTGAGTGTATTTGAATTCCATAAAAGTCAACATTTATACTTTCAGTCAAGCAAGAATCAAGCACTGATTTCAGAGGTGCTTTGTGCACGGAAACCATAGATGACAGGATTGAACTTGAACTGTTACAGGTAGTATGAGAAGATGAATTGAATGCAGGCCAAGTTTAATCCAGAGTAAACCCTGAGTAGCGAAAGTTCTAGGTCACACTCCACTATTTTGATTCATTGCTTATGGCAGTGGCTTGGCTTGCCTTTTTACTCTGCAGTGTTTTTGAAGTAGTTTGGTATGTCTAAATCCACAGAAATGAGTACTTCTGCAGTTGAGTGAGTTAGCTGTCTTTGCCTTGTCAAACGTCCATCGAACCACCCCCACCCCTACTCTTTAAACTCCCAGCCTCTTCAAAAACATGCAGTGAAAACCACTTCCAATGGAAAATGCAGATGTTTGCAAATTTGCTTCGTAAGCGCATGGAATCAGTTTAGGAGGAATGTTTCAAAGACAAAAGAGGAGCAAAAAATGAAACAGATAGACAGACACACAGCAAAGGTTAGAAAGAAGGAGAAAGGAAGAGATAGAGGCAGAATCAGACAGAAAAAGGGTATTCAGTTAAAGTTTTCACTCACTTCTTTACCCATTGTCTCTTATTACTATGCTTTTACTCACTTTTTTGCTCACATCCTCACACACTCACCAATTCCTTTATTCACTCACCTCTTCAGTCCATTATTCACTTTCACACCCTCCTTATATTCACTCACTCCTTTTATTCACTCACACAGTATTTTACTCACACTTACTCACTCTCATCAGTTTCTGTTTTTCTGTTCTGTGTTGGAAACCTCAGTCTGTGTGCAAAATGAAGAAGAAGCAGATACTCTAAACCACACACATTTAAGAATAATGTGGAATTATACAAGATTATATAATTTTTCCAAACTATATGCCTTTATTATAAGATAATAAATCAGCCATTTTCAAAGTCCGGACCGAACTGCAAGTCATTCTGGACCCAGTCCACACACCATATTGGGAATGCACTGACACAATGCAATAAACTTTATGTTTCAATAAATTATTAGTTTTGTAAAATATAACATTTTAGATTTTTACGGTGATCCTGGTCTGAGATTAACCGAAGCAACGTTGTCAGTTGGTGCATGTATGACGCAACGTTGGCGCACTTCCATTCATAGGTTTCGCATCCACATTAGCAAGTCCGCTAAGGCTAACGGGCATTCATGTGCAGTCCTGCGAGCATGAGTGGGCAAAATACCTGCGTCATTGTAAGAGTCACCGGAGGAGGAGGTGTTATGTCCCGTCGCCACTTTACTGAGACATAAAAGTAATTAAGTTAATAAAGGTTATTGTTAAACCTACAGTGCATATTACACTTTACTGTAAAAAGTGTCTTTTGGTTGTATGTTGTAAGCAAATTTAATAAAACAGATTTGCTTATCACTTGTCATCCCAGACCATTGGCCTTATCTAGAAATTAGATTTGGATCTTTGAATATAAAGTTTGAGAACCCCTGTAATAAATGATGATACAGGGAGTCTGAAAGATCTGTTTTACTAACTCCACTGCTTCCTTTATTTATTAACAGTCACGCATGAACACACCACAGCACAATGTGAAATTCTTTCTCTGCATTTAACCCATTCACCAAGTGAAACAGTGAGCTGCCGCCAACGAGGGGCGCCCGGGGAACAGTGTGTGGGGACAATGCCTGGCTCAAGGCTACCTCAGTGGTGACACTAGCAGTTGGGATTCATACTCACAACCTTCTGATTGCAGGGCCAACGCCCTAACCACTAGGTCATCCTGAAAGCTTCTTAAACATTTACCATTAGAGTACAAAAGACATCTACCCATACAAAACACAACATTGAAAATAAAATGAAATACACCAATCAGCCTTTACATTACAGCAAAATTACCTGCCAAATATTATGTAGATTCCACTTGTGCTCCCAAAAACAGCCCTGACGGTGTTCTGTGGTATCTAGAACCTCGACACTGGCAGCAGATCCTTTAAGTCTTGTAAGTTGTGAGGTTTGCACTGTAAAAAATAAAAAGTTTTAAGTTTTCTCAACTTCATGCTCATGTAGCTGTGCTGACTTAATTTCCTAAGTTACAGAGTGAGTTCACACAGGGCAGTGTTTTAAGTTTCCTCAACTTCACTTTGCAAGGGCAATCAAATAGTAAGTGTGATTTTGCTGAGATTGAAACGATAAGTTGAGTGAACTACAGTATAAACCGAAGAAGAAGCTGTTAGCACAACTGCATGGTGATTGAAGTTGAGAAAACAGAAATGCTTTGCAGCTGGTTGCCTTACATATCTAAGTTTGCTCAAATCCCTCTAAACTTACTTTAAGTTTAATGAAATACATAAAAACATTAAAGGCAATTAATTACATGTTCATCTTAATCACAACAGAGACAATGAGTTATTTAACTATTGAATATTGAATACTTTATTTCATTCTCCTTTTTGAGCATTGTGTACACACACATTTATTAACCTTTTTACATTTTATTTAAAGGAATATACAAAGAAAAACCTCTTGCAGCACTATATTCCACTTTAAAAGATCACTACTGACACGCACATACTTCAGCAAAGCACCACCAGAATAAATAGAACCTCTAAATAGAAAATATTTCTTTGACCACTGTTACCTAAAAGAACACACTGTCCATCTGTCCACTGTACACACACATTAAACTGGAGCCTAAAAACAAAAAAAAAACCAACAAAACACACTCCAACAAAGAAAAGCTGTCTATGTCAACATAAGTATGTGTACCTAAATACTGTACTGAATAGCTTACTAAGCTAATCTCAAATCAAGCAATTCCTAGTTTGCTGAATGTCTCTCGTGACATTCCATCATGACACACACAACACACAATATCACCAATGTTCATATTCCTCCACCTCAGCACCTCAGTAATTTGTTTCTGAAAGACTGAACCCTTGCAGAAAGTATCAATGTGCATGAAAACCTTTTGAATGGCTTCCAACATGTACTTCAGTTCCGTTGGATACTTCATGCTCAAAGCATGAATCAGTCCAAAAAATGAGGGCCATTGCAGTGGGAGGGTCAGAGAGGTCATGTAGTATGATCTGCTCCTCAATAATCAAAGCAAAACACCTTACATTTGTGTGTAAGTCGAGGAGGGGGCGAAGCAGCTGGTCAGAGCCGAGGAGAAAGTTTGACATCCACTAAGGCGGAGCTCGACACGAAGACCGAGTTGGACCATGCCATCCAGCGTCTCAGGTAGCGGGCGACGGGTCATCTCGTCCCTCAGACGAGGAGCCAATCCGGCGTAGTACTCGGCCCAGAGAACCGCATCGCTCCACAGACCCCGAGGCGTCCGGGTGCGGAACTCTGTCGTGTACTCCTCGACTGAGCGAGGCCACTGACATATAAAATATAGCCAGGGGGCCGAGGACTTACCGACGGTGCTGGAGGAGCTAACTTTCGCCTCGCCGCTGTTATGGGTGCCGCCATCTTGGATTCGCCGGGCTTGGATCAAAGGGAAGACTCTGGAGGAGCTGGCTGGTGTGGAGAAGTCCGCTGTGCCATTAGTGGTGGAGCATTCGGGCACGCTGGGGCCCCGTACGGACTGATTAAGGTAGGCACAGGTGCGGACTTCCATGATATGAGAGATTTATTGCACAAATATGACAAAACCGAAATAAACCAGGCACGGGGACCAGACAAAGGGAAAATGAATGAACAGAATAACGAAGGGCAGAAACCAAGGCAGGGTGAAGGATAGAAACAAACATTAATGAAACAGTAAATAATGCTCCAAGCCACATCTGAGGATGGGAAGCCTTAAGTACACTTCCCATAGGGCTAATCAGCTCTCCAGAAACTGTCCTCAGCTGTGAGTGGAGCACAGTTCATGGTCCCACAGCTACCCCCCGCAATCACAGAGTGGAACCGTGACAGACACTGCGTTACCATTCACAAGTATTCTGAGAATTCTGAAAAATTCTGGCAACCCACTGAGTTCTCCAGAGGACAAAATCATACCTGCGCTATAGTGAAAGCCATTCAAATGCACATCTGATGTGATACTCAACTCCTCTGTGAGGATACTTCTGCAGCACTGCAGTCTTTTGTTGCACATCTAGTGTGCATGTTGTGACGTGTTTTATCTTCTGCACAGATAGAACAGGAGGAAAGAGACTTGGGCTGTTCAGGATATGGGCCATCATGAGCTGGTGTTTAGTTGCCAAGGTGAGGAGAATATTTTTAAAATTGCACACATCACTTACAATCTATTTGAAGTAGCTGTGTCTGGTGGAAACCCTGTTACTGGATAAGAGAAGGATAGGTGTTTTGTAAGTACACACTCTTTTTTTCACACCCAGTTTACAGACCAGCTGATCATTGTTTCTCAGCTCTTCTACAGCGGTATTGTGCTGTACAACAGTTCTTAGTGGAAAAGAACTAGCATCCCTACTCTGTATTTCATCTTTACAGGCTAGACAAAATCTACAGAGATTTTCTATCCGAAAGCTTTCTTGGAAGCCTGCAAGGCTGTGGGCACCAAGATTGTCAGCACATACACAATACACAGTTCCCTTGAGGTTGGAATTGAGATGCTTGACAAACACACCTTGCTCTTCAAGAAAACCTATGTCTTTCACCAGTGGATTAAAAAATTGTTATATCCAAATCTCTTCACACCACAGCTTTTCCCAAGCAGGGCAAGTCGTATTGAGGTAAGCGTGGAGTGGAACTTCGCTGGCAAATTCAGTAGCGCCCAATACACAGCTGTTATTTTATGAACCTTCCACAATGTTCCCAGCAGATTACAGATCTCAAATTCATCAGTGTAGACACCAATCGAAACAGCATCACTTTGAAAACCTAAAGTATTTCTTTGAAATACTGCCTACTACGTGTTGACTTGTACATTCCAGGCAATTCCGGCTCATTGAAAACCACTCAAAGACATCTCCTCTGTTCAACAAAACCTCAGTAACTCTAACAACTGAGATATAGACAAAGCTATTTTCATGTAGTCTATCACAAAGATACTCAGCTGGATCAATCATTTGAAAATGTGTCTTGTAATATCCTAATCTTTAATGTTCTGTGTTGAGAATGTAATGGATTTGTATTGTGTACAGCCTCTGAAATCAGTTCCGATCTTCTTATAATAAATCAATATTACCGTGCCTCTTTAAAATATCTTTGATCACTTCCATAGCTGCAAGTCTTGTGAAAGACAAAATGTCATTAAATCCAGTTAATATTTCCTGGGTTGCACTTTTCGAAATGTGCAATACACTCTGCATGTAATGTATCAGTGCAGTAAGATTGTGTTCCAAGGGTGACCACTGGCTCTGGGTATGCCATTTCAGACACATGGGAAACTACTGAAAAAGGCTCATTTTCTGTGGGTTGAGGATCAGGCACATGGTCATCTTCAGCAGAGAACAGTGGTTCAATATTTCCTTGCTGAGATGTCATAGATAATCTAAACTCTTCAAGCGATGTGACTTCCTAGATATGTGGCTTGTAAAAGCTGAAAGAATATTTGTGCTAACCTGGCAGTTCCTTAAAGGACACTTCACCAGTTCATGTTTCCTCAAATGACTTTTGAGGTGGTTTAAAAAGGTTTTTGGCTGACAAATATTTCTATAATCACAGGTTTCGCACAAAAAATTTAAATGGGGTGCTTGTCGTGGAATTTGTCTATGTGCTTGAGATAAATGTGACTTCAACGCACCTGAAGTTCTGTAAGTGCAAACACACAGGATAGAGACAGGGTAATGACCAAGACCGTCCTTGGTAGTGACACAACCTGTAGTGCTTCAGTAGTACATCAGGAGAGAGATTCTCAAATTTGCACAGTTTGCATTGCATTCCAAACCTGAAAGCACACAATTTATAATTAAAAATTCTTAAATTCAATTTGTCCAAAAAATTACGTATAGCCTAACACTGCTTCAATAACCATAAAGACATATCTCTGTTAAACTATTTTAGCATAAATTTTAGGTCTATGTTATATAGCTGTAACAACATTGTATGGAGCATAAGAATACATGTTCATACTTTAACCGTACATTTCTACTGACAAGATCACACTGCTGACACCATTGTTCCACATCTTTCCTGAGGTTTGGCCAATAGCACCATTCTTGTACCAGGCAGGTGGTTCCTCCTTGATGTCCAGGATCGTTATGGAGAGCCGAAAGTACCTCGCTACGAAGGGACTGTGGCAGCAACAATTTCAAAACTTCCCTAGTCTCATCTGGTGGGTAAACTATCCGGTAAAGCACCCCCTCACGATCGCGAATTTTCTTCCACTGACGCACCAGCTCCCGGACCTCGGCTCTCTCCTTCCCATGCTCAGTCGCTACAGGGGGATCCCCTCTTCTCCAATAATACAAAAAAGAGCCAATAATCGGGTCTGCCGCCTGCAACACCTGAAGTTCCTACTTCTCTCGAACCGGAAATGAATCCATAGCACAACACCAAGGGAGCAGACTAACAGAGCCAGTATTGGCTGTTTGAAATGACACTGGGACAGTAAACCCTGGGATGATGTTAGCAATTTCAGCCAGAGATGTCGGAGCAGGTGGACCTGGTAAACGAGATAGAGCGTCAGCGTTTCTATTAAGGGCTCCTGGCCGACATTTCAGCTCAAAATCAAAAAGTGCCAATTGAGCTGCCCAGCGCTGTTCAACAGCCCCAAGCTTAGCTGTCTGCAAATAGCTAAGCGGGTTGTTGTTAGTGTACACTGTAAATTTTGCCCCAGCAGATACTCTCTGAACTTCTCTGTTACTGCCCATTTCAGAGCTAGCAATTCTAGCTTCATAGAGCTATAATTCATTATAATCCATTCTGGCAGATGCAGCCTCCTCTTGCCCTGATATTCTTGGGATAACACTGCCCCCAAGCCGGCATGACAAGCATCAATCTGCATTTAACTGCAGATAATCCACGCAAAGTCGTATAGTGCCATCCTTTTTTGCACCACCACAATCGGGGAGGAGTAAGGGCTACAGCTCACCCGCACTACACCCCTAGTAAGAAGTTCAGCGTTATGGGCCTTGACTACATCATACTGGGAAGGAGGGAGCTGGTGATAACGCTAGCGATAACGGGAGCCTCATTCACTAAAGGGTCAGTACACCCAATATCCCCTTCATTCTGACTGAACACCATACTGTATTTATGCAAAAGTGCCCTAGCTGCCTGATCTTGACTAAGGCTAAGATTGGGCCAGGTAACGTCAGACAAGTCGAGAGGCCCACTCTGTGCACATAAGGAACGCACCTGAATTACATGTTCCGAATCAGTGGATCTCAAGTATAACGGTAGTATTTCAGCTGCAAACAACTCCCCCAGAATAATTAGGTGCGGAATCCAAATATCCTGCATTTCAACATTCACAATGGGCACCCATATTCTTCCCTGTTCAACAGATAGAAAAGCCCTAGAGACCAACAATCCATTTGGTAACCTACTAGTAGTGGGCTCAAATAATGCAGAGGATAGGTCACGACCAAAATGTTGGGTACACGTCGCCAAAACCATCTTCAAAGACCCCGCAGGAATGCAAACAGTCAAGCGGAAACTAACTTTCACGCTACCCAGAAACCCGATTCAGACATGCAGTCGAGCTTATGGTACTTAGACAATGCGTCCCTCCAAGCTTCACTAGCCATCTGTACTGGAATGGACCGAAATAATGCCAAGCCATGTTGATGGAACAACTCATATCACTTACTAATCACATTCATGCCCAAGAGGCAAGACACCTTAACCTTACTTGCTTGACTAGGGGGGTGAGGGGGGTCTCGAACTACCAAGACACCCATACGCGGTAATAGCTTGCCCAGGACTAGAATATCTATCTCTAGATAACCCAGGTAAGGGAGTTCTAAACCATTAGCTGCCCTCAACTGAAGCCAACACTCTTGCAACTGTTTATCTCCCCAAGATTGAAAATGTCGATTAAAGAAACTCTCTGGGGTGGTTGTTACCATAGACCCAGTATCCAGCTAACAAAAGACCCCCCATGACAACCTCTACCACTGGACAGGTCCCAATAAGTTGTGCAAAAAATCTAGAATTTAAAGCTGAGCCCTTACAATCCCCTTCTGATGGCCGACTCTCTACACCAGAGGAAACTAGTTTTCCTGCTGCTCAGAAACCACCTGTGGGCCTGGGTTCACACTCTGTGCACCCACCTTTCCCTGCCCATTAGGCCCGGCTCAATCCCACCCGACAAAAACGGGCAATATGGCCAGGCTGGTCACAACGCAAACACTGGCCTGCCATCCGGCTGGAAACGATAGAGTCGACGAGTGGGTCCACAAGGACCCCGCGTCTGCATAGTGGGTGCATGTACTGAGGCCAGTTGTTGTAAAATAGTGTCCAGTTTTATCTGCTGTTTACACAAACATTCCTTTAATTCTGCTAACTCATCACTAGATTTCACAGTAACTGCATGGCTCTCTGCATGACACAACCACTGTTTTTTTCCCCAAGCACACAACCAAAACAAACATACAAGTAAATAATGAGCTCTACAACAGCTGTATCCAAGTTTGATCCTGCTAACTGCGCCAGATGTGGCCTCTACTATATTGGTTAGGTAGTGACTACGCCACTCCCAATTGTAAGGGAGGGAGAACCCTCACGCTATATTCTACCACTGGTCTCCCCACAGGTTTCTAAACAAGGACAAACTATACAAGACACAGCTGTTGCAGGTTCAAATATTTATTTCATTATACACAATCTAAAATGCACAAAATTCATTCAGTTGTACTTAGTGCCCAATTGGTGATCAGTTCATGATTTGTTTTGACCACATGAGTCAGCGTCTAATCCGACCCACAGCAATAAGTCTGGTCCAAGTATACAGTAGCAGCAAATAGTAAATATACAAGAGTCAATAAATATAACAGTCAAAGTACTGTGCAAGAAAAAGGGCCTAAAGAGATACTAGATGGACACCAGCAAAACATCTATACAGGCCATTAGTATTAAGGTACTGATAAGGTAGGGTCCACCAACTGAACACATCACGATCCAAATATTTCACAGCAATTAACAAAAAACCCACAAACAAATAAAACAAAATAAACAGCAACATAAAGGGGATTATCCCCAAAAAGTTACACACCCAAAATACTTTACACACACAACACATTTAAGGAGAATAAAGCCTCTCAGTAAAAAGCAAAGTTGGAAGCACACTCCTTCAGTTACTATTAATGACCTAGCCCAATAAGATCTATATCACAAGCACACTTGACCATTGATTTCTGCTGTAAAAACCTAAATTAGCGTTTCACCCAGAACGAAAACATGCAGGTAGCCCTTTAGCTGCTACTACACAACACCCGCCTGTTTAAGGACAAGGGCACAGAGTTACACTTGGTGTCCACATACAGAGTTCATGACACCAAACTGACTTAAAATTAAAACAACTTTAGCTTGGAAAAAAACAGTGGTGCCCCCTCCCTTTAAGTTGTAGTGGCTCCCACTATGCACCCGGCCGCAGCAGCCCACCGTCTAGCACAATCCGCCCATTCCTAGAAGTGGCAGCCAAAGATTCAGCATTAAAGAAAGAAACACGGTAAAATAAGACACAACTCAACATCCTCACCGTATAGCTGTCCAGAAACTTAAAGCCCATATGCAATAGATAGGTGTACTTCTATAAACCATGTATTTAAAAGGGAGAAAAAGTACAGCGTCACCTTCCGTTTGTTTAACCAGGGACCTCGTCTCAGCTCGACTTACTTATACTCCACACCAGCTGGGCTCACATCACCAGCAGCACTCGGATATATATCTATATTAAAGCAATACAGTTACAAACAAACCCCTTACTGGATGTTGTGAATCTTTTCTTAGAGACCAGGAGACGTTTTTGGATATCTTGAAGCAGAAGTTTCTCTTTTCAGATACTCGTGCTGTGCGCTGCAGTCTTCAAAAAGTTGTCTGACTAACACAGTGATACAGTGCACTTATATACATTTTAGGGGGCAGTGTCTAGATCTAGAGACAAAGCACCTG
>JBBPCY010071621.1:0-11752 GCA_037974405.1 Brachyalestes nurse | reverse complement strand
ATCTTAGGGAGTTTTTCCTTGCCACTGTCGCCGTCACCCTTGGCTTGCTCATCAGAGACATTTCATTCACACACATTGATACAAAAAAATTTCTCTCATTTTGTGAAGCTACTTTGTTACAATGATCTTTGTTAAAAGCGCTATATAAATAAAATTGAATTGAATTGAATTGAAGCAGACCAGGTTGCATGCACTCTGGAGGTCCAGTTTGGTGAAGATGTTGGCACCAGAGAGGGTGTCCAGGGAGGTGTGGGTCAGAGGGAGTGGATGACGGTTTTTAGACTGAGTTGTATCATTCCTTCTAAAGTTTCCGGTAGCTCGCATCCAGCCAGTTCACTCTTTAGATGCGCTGAAAGACATAGAAAGCAGTGCATTGTGCGGCATCGCCCCATTTAGATTGGACCCGCAAACTCCGGGTAGGAATATGCCACTTCACTTTCAGATCTCAAGATGGCCGTAGCCCACTCCGCTACCCGCCCAGTGAGAAGGGAGGTGAGAAGTGTGATCCTGCTCCGATCGGATGGATATCTGAGTGGCTGGAACCCAAACACAAGAGAAGAGTTAGAAAAGTTAGAAAGACTTTGCACTTCCCATCCATCCCATTCCACTTCTCAGGGAGAGCCAGTTTAGTTATGGTTGATTGGTCCGGTGCCTATTGATGTAACATGATCTGGTGCGTGTGACAGCATTAGACACTGATCTAATTAGCAGTGGTCTAATTAGGAGTTAGACCACTGCTAAATAGGAGCCTGTGTAAGACTAGAGCTTGTTTACACGAAATGGAAATGAGGAAATGAGTGCACAAGTGAAAAAAAACAGAAGAATGTCAGATTTTGAAATTTCTTTCTTGAGGGTGAAAGCGTGAGATTGAGGCTGAATGAGTGACTGTCATGCCAGAAGCGTGAGACTTGTGTCTTGTGTAGCCTCCGCTTTGGAGCGAAGTGATATCAAAATTTGGGCTGTTAGGAGCCGGTGCTTTTTGCTTGTGCGGCGTGAATAAAGAAGGGGAGATTGGGTCGTTCATGGTTAAGCAAGTTTGTTGCCTTCGTGTCGTCTCTCTAACCACGGCCCAAAATATAGCTATAGCTGAGTCTCCAAAAACCGTAGCATTACTCAGCGCTACAACCTGACTGTATAAACTGTATAAATCTATTGAGCTATCGATCTATCTATCTAGATTCTTCTCATTTAAATAAAGTATATTTTTCTCTGATTCCGCATATTATTTGCCTATTTCTCATCATTATCGATATTTACTACACTTACCTGCACATTTCACTCAGACACTATAAATTTATTACACTTACCTGTATATTCCACATAGACACTGGTATACTGACTACACTTACCTTCATCTTTCACTTAGTTAAAATTAGAATCAGGAAACTTTAATGATCCTGGAGGAAATTGCTTTTGGGATGACTGTCACAACACAGAGAGACACAAGGCACAGAAACACAAGAACAATATAAGTCTATATAAAATCTAAACAAAAATCTGGCATATTTACTACATTTACCAGTAAATTTTACACACATACTGCATATTTCACTCACACACACTACAGGTTCACCACACTTACCAGTATATATTACACTCAGATACTGGTATATTTACTACACTTAACTGCATATTTACTCCACTGAGCTGAATATTTACAACACTTACCTGCATATTTACCACATTTGCCTGCATATTTACCACACCTACCTACATATTTACTACACTTACGTGCATATTTACAACTTACCTACATATTTATTTCACTTACCTACATATTTACCACTTACCTGCATATTTTCGTAACATATCTAAATATTTACCACTTACCTGCATATTTACTAAACTTACCGCATATTTGCTACTTACCTGCATATTTACCATACTCACCTGCATATTTACGAAACATACCTAGTTATAACTTACCTACAAATTTACCACTTACCATCATATTTACCACTTACCTGCATATTTATAACTTACTTGCATGTTTACCACACTTACCTGCATGTTTACCACACTTACCTGCACATTTACCAAAATAACATGCCTATTTACCACTTACCTGCATATTTAACAGACTTACCTGTATATTTAGTACATGTACCTGCATATTTACTCCGCTTACCTGCATATTTCCCTACTTACCTGCATATTTACAACATGCGTCAACAATAGATCCACTGATGACGCCGTTTCACACACCGGTCACACCACCCTGGCTCACCTGGAAAATAAGAACTACTTCGCCAGACTGTTGTTTGTGGATTTCAGCTCTGCATTCAACACAGTGATCCCGAAGCTGCGGGCACTGAGACTCTGTGCAACTGGGTTCTAGACTTTCCCACCAACTGACCGCAGCACGTGAGGATCGGCAAAAACACCTCCACCACAATGACCCTCAACACTGGCACATCACAGTGAAGCATTCTGAGTCCAGTGCTGTACTCCAACACCATCATCAAATTTGATACCACCACTGTGGGCCTGATCAGCAACAACAACGAGACGCCTACAGAGATCAGACCTTCAGGTTCCTTGGGGTCACCCTCAGCGCCAACATCAAGTCCTCAGAACACGCAGCAGTTGTCATCAAAAAAGCCCACCAACGACTTCACTTCCTCAGACGCCTAAAGAAGGCTGGAGTGTCCCCCTCTGTCCTCACCAGCTTCTACAGGTGTGCTGTGGAGTCCATTCTCACGGGGAGTGTTGCATCTTGGTACTGCAGCTGCACTGCTCCGGACAAGACAGCTTTGCAGAGGGTGGTGAAAACGGCTCAGAGGATCGTCGGCACACCACTCCCTGCAATAACGGACATTTACAGCACGCACTGTCTCAGGAAAACTAAGAGCATCCTGAAAGACATTATGCACATTCACATTATGCAACTTAGCCTGTGATTATTTATTGTTGTTGCCCTACTTTGTCTTCTAAGTATTTTGTGTATCATGTCTTATGTTCTGTCTGCGAGGGGTGGGTTTTCAAGTAAGAATTTAATTGTGTTCTGTACACTGTACTTTGTACATATGACAATAAACTTCAACTTCAACTATTAATTTTTGGAATCCGGTTCATACTCCACTTACTGCATATTTACTCCTCTGACCTGCATATTTACCACACGTACCTACATATTTACTCAACTTACTGTACATTTACTCCTGTTACCTGTATATTTACTAAACTTACCTGCAAAATTACTATTTTCCAGGATATTTATGACACTTACCTATATATTTACTACACTTATCTACATATGTACTCAACTTACAGAATATTTACAACACAACTGCATATGTACTCAACTTGCTGCATATTTACAACACGTACTGCTTATGTACTCCACTTACTGCATATTTATTCCACTTACCTGCATATTTACTACACTTATCTACATATGTACTCAACTTACAGCATATTTACAACACATACCTGCATATTTACCACACTTAATGCTTATGTACTCCGCTTACCTGCATATTCACTCTACTTACCTGCATATTTAATCCAATTACCTGCATATTTATCAGATACTGGTATGTTTACCAAACGTACCAGTATATTACACTCAGATGCCGGTAAATTTACTCCACTTACCTGAATATTTACGACACCTGCCTACATATTTACTACAAGTACCTGCATATTTCCTGCACTTACCTGCACATTCATTTCACTTACCTACATATTTACCACACTTACCTGCATATTAACCTCCAATTACTGCATATTTACTACTTATTTACTCCAAATACCTGAATATTTACCCTATACCAGCATATTTACTACACTTACCTACATATTTACATCACTTATACAAATATTTAGCATACCTACCTGCATATTTATGATACATATCTGAATATTTACAAACATTTCCTACACTAACTGCATATTTACCTTGCCTGCATGTTTAACCCACTTACCTGAATATTTACCCCACTTACCTGCATATTTACTACACTTACTGTATATTTACCACATCTGCATATTTAACAGTTACTGTATATTTACTACTTACCTGCACATTTTCCACACAGACCTACATAATTAATCCGCTTACCTGCACTTTTAGACTTACTGCATATTTATCACACATACCTGCATATTTACTCCACTTACTTGAATATTTACTCCGATTAACTGCATATTTACGCCTTAACTGCACATTTTCCACACTTACCAACATATACACCACTTTGCAGCATATTTACTACACTTACAACCATATTTACTCCACTTACCAGCTTGTTTATCACACTTTCCTGCATATTTACGCCTTACCGGAATTTTTTCCATACTTACCTACATGTTCACTCCACTTACCTGCATATTTACCACACTTATCTTCATATTTACTGCACTTACCAGCATGTTTAACACATTTGCCAGAATATTTACTAAATTTATCTGCATATTTAACACACTTTCCTCCATATTTTCTGCACTTACCTGCATATTTCACTTAACTACAGGATCAGAATTGTATGTGAGGGATATTACGCCCCGCATCTAGGGTGCGCTAAAAGCATAATAAAAACAAAAAATGGTGTTGGATTCCCAAATCACTCCGGTCAGAGGCCAAACAAGCACACCAGTTAAATACAAAATCGTGGTGTTTATTAGAGATTAGATGTAAAACATATAAAGAACATCTCTTCAGGGCGGCCACCGGCCAACATAAACAAAAAGAACCTAGGGAAAAAAAAAAGAGAAAAAGACTAAACCTACTTACGTTGAAAAGAAATAAAATACAGCCTGCTTACCTAACTGCCTGACCAAAAACAAAGCCCAAGAAATTTACACAAAACAAAAAGGCAGGACACCCCTCTGCTCTGTTTCACAAAACCACAAGACACTGACGTTGAACACAGGTTTGGCCGCCGGTCGGAGGAGGAAGAATCCAGGAGCTCCGAACTTAAACGTTCGCACCAACAATGAGCTCGCCGGCTGTTTGCAACCGGCTTCCTTAAAAGGACCCCGCCTTAATCGAGCGCCCAATAGCACGCCAACACCCCAGCGTCCTGCAACCTATGAGGGGAAAGAAAAAAAAAAAGAATAGGAGCAGCACAGTGCAATGCAAGGAAATATCAAGTCAAACGACAATTCCCATAACACCCCCACACACAAAGAATCTACCTCAGGTAGATTAATCAAGATCAAACGAGCGAGATAATGCATCTGCCAGTACATTGTCTTTGCCTTTTTTATAGCGGATTTCAAGATTAAAATCCTGAACCAACAACGACCACCGCATGATTCGCTGATTTGAATTCTTCATTCGGGATAAGAAGACTAGCGGATTATGATCCATGGAAACGACTACAGGGAGGACACTAGAGCCAATATAAACTTCAAAATGCTGTAGGGCCATCAGCAACGCTAGTGTTTCCTTTTCGATTGTACTATAATTTAACTGATGTTTTAGGAACTTTTTTGAAAAAAACCCAATTGGATGCTCAATCCCATATTTATCATCCTGCAGAAGAACAGCGCCTGCCCCTGTAGCGCTGGCATCAACATCGAGTTTAAAAGGATGTGAATATTGTGGAGCAGCAAGAACTGGAGCACTACAAAGGAGAGTTTTGATGGCATCAAACGCTGATTGGCATTCATCAGTCCACCTAAAATCTTGAGAAGCACGAAGCATATTTGTTAACGGCAGTACAACATCCGAGAGATTTCTGCAGAAACCCCGGGAATACCCGGACATTCCGAGAAATCTCCTAAGGTCACGTTTCGTATGGGGAACTGCAAAATCGAGGATAGCTTGTACCTTTAAGGCAACAGGTCGAATCTGTCCTTGCCCTACCAACTTTCCTAAATAGGTGACCGTCGCTTTACCAAACTCACATTTCATCAAATTGAGTGTAAGTGAAGCACCCTGCAAGCGTCCAAAGACAGTTTTCAAAGTTTGCAGATGCTCGTCCCATGTTTCTGAATAAACAACGATATCATCAAGGTAAGCTTTACACTTTGACACACCACCTAGCACTTTATGCATCAAGCGCTGAAATGTGGCAGGAGCGTTCCGTAAACCGAACACCATTACAGTATAATTGAGGAAATCATCGGGAGTAACAAAAGCAGATACCTCGGCTGCACGCTCCGTCAAGGGGACTTGCCAATACCCCTTCAAAAGATCAAGTTTTGTGACAAAGCGTGCAGAGCCTACCTTATCTATACAATCCTCCATAAGCGGGAGGAGAAACGAATCTGTTTTCGTCACGGAATTTATGTATTAATCCGTGCAGAAACGTTGCATGCCATCAGGCTTTGGGACCAGTAAACATGGAGAACTCCATGCACTAGAACTCGGGACTGCAAGACCATTCTCCACCAGGTACCGAACCTCATCTCCCATAATTCTCCTTTTTAAAGGATTTACTCGGTACGCACTTTGCTTAATAGGCGGATGGTCACATACGTCGATATCGTGTTTCAGCACATGTGTTCGAGTTGGGACGTCTGAGAACAAACACAAGAATGAATTTATTAGCTCCACCATATCAGTTCGCTGATTATCAGACAGATGCAACAAATGTGAGTTAAAGTTCTCTAAAATTTTGGAATTATTTAATCTGCCGCCCGAAAGTAGTGGATTGTGCAAACTTAGCCCGTCTTCATCTGGACCAGAGCTAACAACAACCAAAGCTACCGGGGCAATCACAGAACTTTCTGACTCTGGATCCCCTTCTCGGCTCACGTACAGCTTCAATATATTTACATGGCACAGACGAGTCTTTCTTCGTCGGTCAGGTGTTCGAACAACATAGTTCGTATCACTCACCTTTTTATCAATAACATATGGGCCAGAGAATCTAGCCTGCAAGGCAGCACCCTGTACTGGCAATAAAACCAAAACTTTGTCCCCTTCAGAGAAAGAGCGAGAGACAGCATTTTTATCAAAACGTTCTTTCATCTTCGTTTGCGAGCGCTCCAGAGTGGTTTGAGCCAATTTACATGCACTAAGCAATCGCTCGCAAAACGAATTCACATAATCCAGCACATTGCACTCTATTTTCTCATTAGATACCCAGCTCTCTTGCAGCATTTTGAGAGGACCTCTCACGGTGTGTCCGAAAACTAGCTCCGCTGGGCTGAACCCCAGGGACTGCTGAACAGATTCACGGACAGCAAACAGCAGTAAAGGCAGTCCTTCATCCCAGTCTTTTCCTGATTCAGCGCAATATTTACTAAGCATGGACTTCAAAGTTTGATGGAATCTCTCCAGGGAACCTTGGCTCTCTGGATGGTATGCTGTAGATGTGACATGTTGGATGTTCAGTTGGGACAGCACCTGCTTAAACAGTCGAGACATGAAGTTAGACCCTTGATCTGTCGAAAAAAACATAACCAGGGCTTTTACAATAGCCTTTGCTTTTGGTGAGCGTAACGGTATAGCTTCGGGATACCGTGTAGCCGCACACATAAGCGTGAGCAGATAAAGATGTCCCGACTTTGTTCGCAGTAACGGCCCAACACAATCTAAAATGACTTGTGCAAAAGGTTCATCCATGATGGGGATAGGTTTAAGAGGGGCAGGAGGAATAACCTGGTTAGGCTTTCCAACAACCTGACAGACGTGACATGAACGGCAATACTGGGCTACATCGGACTTAAGACCAGGCCAAAAAAAAATAACGTAAAATCCGATGATACGTTTTGGTTATCCCCAAATGTCCAGCAACATTATCATGGGCCACACTCAAAACCTGCTTGCGCAAACACTTGGGCACTACAAGTTGGAAAACAGCATCACAACTATCAGACATTGTGGGAGTCCACTTCCTCTTTAAGATTCCGTTATCCCAAAAATATCCAATAGATTTATTTTTTTTTATTTCACCCAAGGATAACGCCACCTCTCTGCAGCGCAACAGTGAAGGATCTTTTTTCTGTTCAGCCGAAATCAGAGATTTGTCAATGGACAGCGGCAAATCCCCTGACTCAAGTTCAGCACCACCAGCCGTAAACAGCGGCTCCAAATCATGTGATGCAGATGTCACAAAACTATTCTCCCCCATGTCCCCTGTTGCTAAAAAGGTGTCAGAAATATCGATGAGATCACCGAATTTGCGCGCGCGTGACTGCACAAGTGGGAAAAACTCTCGGAAATTCTGATGTTAATTCACAAATAACAGGTTCACACACTGGATTTTCGATAACTTCCGGAAGTGGGAGGACTTTTTCCCAGTTAAATCGTTCCCAATAATTAAACCAACACCTTTAACAGGCAGCTCATGACGTTCAGCCAATTTCACAAATCCCGTTACAAACCCAGACTGGATGTACACCTTATGTAAGTGCACTTTCAACACGGCCAATTCTATGCCTTGAATCGGAACATCAGATCCGCAATAACTTTCTTCAGAAAATGGCAACACACAAGCCAACACACAGGACTGTGAAGCCCCAGTGTCACGGAGCATGGTCACAGAAACAGAATCTTGTGCCAATCCACTAAGAGAAATCATCCCTTGGCAAATAAATGGACCATACCCAGCATCAGTTTTCGAATCAGAATCACCACTAGCCCTGCTAATGAATCCAACACTTTTAGTGGTTTTCCCCTGATTCTTTTTCCTCAACGAGGGACACGTCGCAATCAAGTGACCAGTTTCATGACAATAAAAACAAGCTCGAACTTCATCAGATTTTGTTTGTTTAGATGATTTTGAAATTTTAAGTTTTGGCTCACAAGGCACAGAATAATGCGGATCACGACGTACAAATGCGCTTTTATGAGTCAAAGTGAACTCATCTGCAAAAACAGCAGCCTCAGCTAGAGTCACAATCTTTTTCTCATTCAGATACACCACAATTTTTTCTGGTAACGAATTTTTAAAATCCTCAATCAAAATCAATTCACGTAGTTGCTTAAAATCGGCAATACTGCTGGAATGGCACCATTTATCAAAAAGCATGCTCTTCTCTTGAGCATATTCTACATAAGTTTGACTGGCAATTTTAACATGTGAACATGTGAACTTTTGGCTATAGGCCTCGGGGACTAATTCATAGGCCTTCAACACTGCACCTTTCAACTTATCATAATCCAAACAGTCAAGGCGGAACAAACCTCTTGGGCTTTCCCTGATAACTTGCACTGAATCAAGAGAGACCAAGTCTCTCTCGGCCAGTGTAAAGCTGCAGCAATGCGCTCAAATGCACCGGAATACGAATCCACCTCGTTATCCCTAAACGCGGGCACGAGGGTGATGTAACGACTAATACCGAAATCAGCATTACCACTAGAAGGCACAGGCAACGAACGAGCAGAAGGAAGGGGGGAATGATCCACAGTAGCGGACGGAGGTACAGCTGATTGTATTCTAACTGAGCTCACAGGTACACGTCGGTCAGCTTGCGTTTCAAGCTCGCATTGTCTAAAATGTAAGAGCTGGGTGGTATGTTCCTGACGTTTAATTTCGAGGTCTAATTGTTTTAGCTGAAGTTTTAAATCTTCCGAATTTACCCCACTTAACGAACGCAACATAGGATCAGTACCCGAAGTGTAATCAGTACCTGCGTCCGAGTTTTCTACCGCGTCAACCTCAACGTTAGACTTTGGCTGTAAAATACCTTGTTGTAAGAGCGCAGTTTGAATTACATCTCGCACCTCTTTCTTCCTGGCAGTTTTTAAAACCGGAACGTTATAAAAATCCGCCACCAAAAACAAATCGACTTTACGACAAACTTCCAAAGCATCCCACGAAGGAGCCTGTTTAAATGCTTCAAAACTAAACTCCATGAGCTCAACACCGAACAAGAAAAAACTGCCAGCCACAAACACCAACAAACAGAAAGGGTACTCACCAGCAGAGGCCCACAAGTCCACAACGAGCGCAACAAAAAAACTCCCCAAAACAAAAACAGGAAACGAACGGACGAGCCCCCAATTATTACGCCCCACGTCTAGGGTGCGCTGAAGGCATAATAAAAACAAAGAGTGGTGGTGCTGGATTCCCAAATCACTTCGGTCAGAGGCCAAACAAGCACACCAGTTCAATACAAAATTGTGGTGTTTATTAGAGATTAGATGTGAAACATATAAAGCGCATCTCTTCAGGGTGGCCACCGGCCAACATAACAAACAAAAAGAACCTAAAAAAGAAAAGAGAAAAACTAAATAACCTACTTACATTAAAAAGAAATAAGATACAGCCTGCTTACCTAACTGCCTGACCAAAAACAAAGCCCAACAGATTTACACAAAAGAAAAGGGCAGGACACCCCTCTGCTCTGTTTCACAAAACCACAAAACACTGGAGTTAAACACAGGTTTGGCCGCCGGCCGGTGGAGAAAGAATCCAGGAGCTCCGAACTTAAACACGTTCGCACCAACAATGAGCTCGCCGGCTGTTTGCAACCGGCTTCCTTAAAAGGACCCTGCCTTAATCGAGTGCCCAATAGCACGCCAACACCCCAGCGTCCTGCAACCTATGAGGGAAAGAAAAGAGAATAGGAGCAGCACAGTGCAATGCAAGGAAATATCAAAACAAACGACAATTCCTATAACAACAATATATTTGGCAGCTTTAAACTGTCCCAGAAATTTCAGTTGAACAATAATCAGTTTTTCCGTTATTTACAAGTCAGAGACTTCTTAAGCAGGGACTTTCCAAATATTCCTCCTCTAACATGTTTAGACTCTATATTGAAAGTCCGTTTCATTACTAAGGGTAGAGTCTCAATGATTTACACACTCTTAATGGATAGATATAATCCTTCTATTTCACATATCTGAGAACAATGGGAAAATGATATGTGGGTCATGCTCTCTGATAAGGACTGGGATATGGCCCTCACCAGGGTTCAAGCTTCCTCCATATGCTCAAGGCATGCCTTAATACAGTTTTAAGAGTTACATCAGCTACATTTTTTCAAGGCTAAACTTGCAAGAATATTCTCAAACACAAGTCCAACAAATGCAAGCAGACCACAGCAACCATCTACCATATGTTCTGGTCATGTTCAAAGCTTGCTCCCTTATGGTCATCTTTTTCGATACTATGTCTCAGATATATGGCTATGATATTCAGCTCTCCTCTTTAGTTGCTATTTTTGGTATAGTTCCTGACTATAAGAAGGTGGTCATTTTTTCCTCCCCCTTGGCGAGACAATTAATTTGACAAAACCTGGGAGCCGTTTGTAAACTATGTCAGTGTGCTACCAAACCTAGAACTTTGAAGTGACTGAATCTTAATCTGTCTTATACGTGAAGATATCTGGATACACCCAACTTTTTTTGTTCTAGTTGGTTTTTTTAATGAATTATCTTTTAATTTGATTGTTTTTTTTGTGTTGTTTTTTTGTCTAGTTTAGTGTAATTCCTGTAAGATACCGATGTTACCCCTGTATAGTCTGTATTGTAATTAATGCAGACGTGTTTTCTTTGGTATAAGCAGGTAAATACAGTAGTAAACTCATTTAATTTACTGTAATAAAAATATAGGCCTTTAAGAAGAAAAAAATGAAAAACACAAGTGCAGGGCTTTCAGCAAACAATTATTACTTTGGCTCTATGAAAAATCAGCGAGAGACTGAAGCCACGTATAAATAGGGTTTTACTGTGTACATTTCAAGTAGGGCTGTAAAGCGATTAATTAAAATGAAATAGTTAATTGCAAATCTGGAAAAATTAATCACGATTAATCGTAATTCTAAGTCGGCCCAATATATAATATATAATAAACACACTAAGTCATCAATTTTACAAAGAAGGCTTTGTTTATTTGTTTTTTCCCAA
>JBBPCY010071620.1:0-11752 GCA_037974405.1 Brachyalestes nurse | reverse complement strand
TTTATAACTACAGTCTGTTTTAGTCATGATGACGTCTTGTCGCAATCCTGCGACTTTGGCGCCTAAAGGGTTAAATAGTTCTGAGTTAACATTCCAGTGTCATTTTCACACAAACATATTTCGGCACAGAATTTGTTTGAACTTTGCTCAGAACCCTCAGAACCATTGAGTGGGATGAGTTTGTGACACAGCTGTTCAATAGATTTATGTTTATTTCTTTTATTTTGTTTGTGTTGATTTGTTTGACTTATTTCTTTTTTTTGCTTTGTGTTTTTTCTTTTAAAATACCCTATACCCGCACATCCTTCCTTCATTAACACCTCACATGTGTTACAGTGGGAAATTCAAATTATTGTCAAGTTATTTTTGGCCTCAGAATGTTTGTAGTATTTGTAGTTTGTAGTATATTTCAACTACTGTGTCTGTATATTAGTTGATCTTATTTAAGAGTAGACTGACATTACTTTCGTTCTCTGTTTCTTCCCCCAGATGCTCCTAAAAACACATTCACATCAGTTTCTCCGTCTGGTCCACTAATGTTTGGGAGCCCAGTGTCTCTGAGCTGCAGCAGTGATGCAAACCCACCAGTAGCCTACACCTGGTTCAGTGAGAATGGAGAACAGATTGGAACTGGACCCACTTTTACCTTTAAAGAGCCTGATGAGACACACAGTGGTTTTTACTATTGTAGAGCTCAGAACCAACATGGAGCTCGAAACTCATCTGTGCTTCTGGACGTCCAGTGTGAGTACAAAGCTGAAAAACTATAAAAGAGTGAAATTATCATTTTTTTCATTATGTAGTGACACTGAGATCGTGGGATACTGCTTAGAAGAAGAAGCCAGCAGTCCCAAGACAGAAAAACGGAATGGAAAAGTGGCCGAATTTGAGATGACATCAAATTGCTCATTCTGGCAACACACTTACTGTGTGAACTGCATGTCCTCAGGGAGAAGTGATAGTTCAGTTTGTCAGAACAGAACAGGGGTGTTTCCTTTTCTGCTGGTCAAAGGTGGAAATTTCAGTCAGACTTGCAAATGTTGCTTGCCACGACTTAACCTTTTGTTTTAAGTAAATGTTCTCAGACATATTTTCAAGCATCATTATTATTATTGTGATTGTTCCTATATCAGAAGATTTGAATCCACATTGCAAAAAGATTTTTAACACAAACGTTTTTGGCCCATAAAACCAATGTTTGGGTGTCTCACTGGTTTTATGCAAACATGCAGTCACACTTTGCATTTTCTCATGGAAATGAATCTAGTTATTAATATGATTGTGTCAGGAACTTGGCACCTCTTCTTGTCTTTAGAGTTTTAGACATATGAATATGTTTCCAAAGATCTTTACTAAGGGTGTTTCTGTGCTGTGATGAGGCTGGAACCATGATTGGAATTTACGGTTCTTATGTAGTAATGAACATAACTCTTGGGCCACAACTTTCTCTAAAGTCTTAAATAGAAATGTTAGATTAGAAATAAATTGTTAATTTGAGAGCTCTTATAGATCAAGTTTTTCTAAACAGAGGCTTAATAACTTCTAATTTAAAGGCTTTTAGTAAATAACCAATACTAAGTGAGACGTTTAATACTGATAGGAGAGGTCCGATAATTACTGGTAGGACTCCTTAAAGCAGGCTTGTAGGAATAGAATCGAGTGTACAGACAGATGATTTAGATGAGAGAATAATTGCAAAGTTCTGCTTGTTGGACTGGATTAAAAGATGTTAGTTGTAGTTTTTAACAGTGTCTGCTGAATCAGGCAGCAAATGTTTTGGGTTCAAATTTCCAGTTTGAATTTCTTGTCTAATGATTTCTACCTTATTGCTGAAAAAGTTCATAAAATCGTCACTACTTTTTCGTACTTAGTTTAGAAATTGTACTAAACAGAAATCTGGGATTCATTTTATTAGCTTCAATAAGGTACAATAAATAGGCTGAGCGTGCTGTGATATCTGTTTAATATCCCCCTCTGCTGTTTAGTCTAGGACTGTGTAGTGTATGTAGTTGTAGCCTAGAGATGTGGCCTCATTTAGAGGTGTGGCCTCATCTAATCCAGGTCTCTGCAACACGTAAGATATCAAGACTAAGATAATTTATTTTTTCATTAACAAAAACAGTTTTAGGAGCAAGTAATCTAATGTTTAACAGTCCCATCTTTAGCTTTACATCTAAGGTGCTGAGCTTACTGGTTATTTTAAAAAGATTAATGAAATTATTCTTGCACGCTTTTTGAAATCGCTCACTTTTCTGTTTAGTTCAGGGGACAGACACAGTCTTGATAGGGTGGAACCTAGGTGATGACTCAAGGCAGCTAGCAGATGGTCAGTTAAGCCATTTTGTCTGCCTCCTGGCCTAGGCGCTGGTTAGTCAGCAGTGACTATCTGAGCTGTACTGCCAGCCAGCTAACAGACTATGGGCTGTGCTGCAAGAGATGGGAGGGGTGGAGACCGTTCCTGGCTAAGAGACCAGGCTTGCCCTCAAACATGGACCGATTGACAATAAACCCACATTGTTTTCCGAGCACCACTTGGACATTCAGCAATTCAGTGCCCAAAACCTGCTGTAGGCCTCAGGGCCACACCACATTGGGATTGGGCCAGAGCATATTACGGCATCGGACATAGTCTGGACTAATTTACACACCTCTTTAACGCTACTCTTAGTGACCTCGGACCGCCGCAGATAAATATCAAGACACATGAAAAACTGTTCTCTCATACCCATAACTAGCTGACAGCTTCTGATTCACTGCAGTGTCTGGCGCCCTGGCTCCCAGTATACACCAAACAGTAGCTGGTGCTGGAGCCCCTAAAGCAGTGGCTAATTTCACATGTTGAACATATAAATCACCTATAAACAGAGCACTTTCAATAGGCCTCTCAGCTGAGCAGGGCAAACCAGTTTGACACGTGAATGAGAGGAGGAGAGTGATGCTCGTGTGGGAAAGCTTTTGTGTGAGGGAGAGCTCTGCGACTATGCTGCCTGATTGTCACCCAATTGCCCTGCTGCAGGGACACTACAGTCGGAGTTCTAAGGCATCCGGACTTGCTAGCAAGAAGCTTGACTCTTGACTTCCATCCCTAGTTAAAATCCGGATGCTCTGAAACCTTCCCCGTCAGAAACGCAATTAGCGTACACTTCAAAAAAACTATTCGCTAATGCTAGTGACGGAGAGAGGCACTGAGCTAAACATGTTCACCAAACTCCATACTGAAACATACTGAGCAGTCTTCAGTTGTCTGTGGGTTGATGGCACTGTAGACCGATGATTAACTGTAATTGAATAATTTTAAACATATTCACAACCAGAAAAGAAAGGACTTCCTAGAAGCATTTCATAAAAAGAACCTACTTTTTGTATTAAACTTGCATTTCATAAAAAGAACCTACTTTTTGTATTAAACTTCCGCATTTTGTATGTTAAAGAACAAAAAAGCCAAAGTAAATTACAAATAACATATTGTGTAATGTAAAAATAATTACAAATATTGTGATTTTTGAAATGTCATATTTTTGTGCAACTAATTATTTATTACTCTGACCTCTGATTCATCAGATGTTTGAACAACTGCATATTTGCTCATAAGAGAGAACTTATAAATCTTGTATGTAGTGTCTCTAATGGACACTCTATTGATATTGTCTGTGAAATAAACCATCGCTTTCATCAAAATTTCCAAAAAGGTTACTTTAACTGAAATGGAAAATCAGCCATAAACAAGATTTTCTTCAGAGTGATTGAGGATGTATTATGGAAGTGATTCTCTTGCTTTGCAAGGCTGAGTTACCTTCAGTTTCAGATCCTCATTCAATGGTATAGATGAGTAATCGCAACACCCTGAGAGTTTTGAAGGATTGTTTATTACACTTTGGGACTTTCTGAAACCTAACCAGATTAAAGCCTAATGAGTCCAATAAGCTCTGAGCATTTACAAAAAGTCAAACACTAATGCATCGCCTAAAGGGTCGCCATGTTTTTCCTCATCATATTTTATTTCAGTTTATTCACTACATGAAATTCATCAAAGAAACAGAGCATTTAACCTGGGGTGCTCAAACATTCACATACAACTGTATAACCTCTCTCTCTCTCTCTGTCCCTCAGATCATCCCCAACTCTATCTCTCCTCTCACTGTACCAGCACCAGTGAAGGTGTGATCACGTGTGTCTGTGAGGTTCATGGTCAACCCGTTCCTAAACTGGAGTGGCGTTTGTCTGGGAAATCTGTTACACTTTCTGAGGGCACATCCATCAAGAATGAGACTGTGGGCAGAACAGGTCTGAGGAGTTTCCTTTCCATGAGTCAGTCACTAACAGAGACACCCAGGCTGCAGTGTGTCGGCACCAGTGAACTGGGTATCGCCACACAGCTGTTTCTGCCAGTCTTTCTAGGTAAGCAGTTACAGCACCTGAAGAAAAAGAGTCTTGCTCACTTCAGGCTCAATAAACTGTTTCAAATCTATTAAATCAGTTCAGCTCTTATTGTTTTACTCATTGTTTCTCTCACAATGATGAAAACTGTAACAATCCTTTCTTTCACAGATCATAAACAGTCTACCATGCCGTATCTGATCCTCGCAGCAGTTTTGCTTCTGTGTGTTGCTGTTATTGGAGTTCTTCTTCACAAATTAAAACAGTAAGTAATGCACACAGCCGTGATTATTCACTTTATATGGTCAAACAAAAATGTATTTAGAGTTGGGGACACCGGGCGGGTTTGGTTCATGTGAAAAGCCATTAGAGCTGAACACTGGTACTGAGATCTAATATTAATATAAACTCTTTCCAGTTCAGTCTTCTTGTAACCAGTTGAACTGTCTGATGTGTTAAACTGGACTTACAGAAAACCTCTGAACAGTTACACAAATTCACCCCCACCAACAAAATTCCAACAACTGGTAAATAAATGTGATAATGGGCCATGACTCAGACATCACACAGTTAAAAGAACCTGAAAGGTTCTTGATGTCAGATGGGTGGCAGCTTTAATCTGACTTTCGTGTCTTTTCATGACAGAATTTCTTACACCAAAACCAACAAAACTGGGATGCTAAAACAGCCACATGAGTGATGAAAACAGATTCAAATCATTTTAATCACATTTTCATTAAAAAAAACCTTGTTCCACTGTTGTTTACATCCAATAATCATGTTACAACAGAGCTGCCAAAGCACTTGTAAATATGCCTACAACTCAAACCTTGTGCTTTGATCAGGGTGTTTTAGGACAGATTACTTAACATCTACATTTTCAAGTTTTTTTCATTTTTTATTTCATTTTTTTATTTTTACTGGGACTGTGACCATCTGTAATCTGTAAAATCTATGGCTTAGTTTCTCCTAAACTCTCAGTAAACAAACTTGTTGATCTTCTTTTCTAGACTGTCTGGCAAAATAAAGGTGAGTCCTATGATTCCTATTCTGGGAAAAACATCAGTATTATCCAGTAGATCTGAGGGTAGGTGGTCATTAGCAGTAGTTCTGATAGAAAGGAGAAAGGTGATGATGATGATGATGATGATGATGATGTGCTGGTTGTTATTTGAAGGCTGTGAAGATGGAGGGAGATACATACGCTTCTCTGCAGCTCTCTGCTCAAAGCTCTGATTATGAGACTCTGCAGCCCAACAGAGGTGACACATCATTCATCACTTGAATTCAGTCACAAATAAATAACTTTCAGTTTTTACCTGTAAAGAGTTAATGCTTATGAATATTTACACATTTACATGAACGTCTCACACAGAAATGAACCATGAAAAGAATCTTGTCATCCTGTTCCTATGTCTCTTTCAGAGAGAAGGTTAGAAAAGAACAAAGTCTGACTGCACTCATATCCAGTTTTCCAGCTTCACATCCAATCTTGGATGCGACACAGTGATGAGGTTTACAATTCCACTCCATTTGTGTTCTGGACCCCTTGGATAGACTTGAAGAATGAGTGTGAAAACACTGTCAGCGTGACTCAGAAAGAGAAATGGATTAATCAAAACAAGGTGTTAGGAGATGGTGGTGACAGGTTATTGTTATTATGATAATATCCATCACCTCTGACACTGAATGACTGCATGCATTACTTAAAAACCCCTATAGACCAATTATAGAGACCCTGTAAACAACAACATGCATGCAAACAGGCAGGTGATTGGATGACAGCCATTATAAGATCATCTTGTTTAATGAATGTAATTTCACCATAGACTGTATATCTATGTATATCTATATACTGCATATGATTTTAATCAATTGTTTAATTCTTTTTCCTTTTTTTTACAACTTGGTTTAATTGGAAAAATAATATGCCAACATAACATCTCACAATACATTTTTTGCTTATTGTTTTTTTGTGAAATTAAAAGGAAAAAAACCCACCACCACCCTGCATCCCACCCCACCCTGGCTCTGTCCGATCAAGGCGCAGCAATATAAACCTATCCAAAGTACAAATGTAGCATCCAAATTGAGGGAAACCTGGATATCTGAATGGAGGTCAATTAGTCAGGCATCACAGGCAGCTCAGTAAAACAAGTAATAATGGTTGCCATTTATGATAAAACCTAGCAGTAGACAGAACCTCTCTAGAACCTCTCACAGTGTACTTAATCAATTGTTGAATCCTTGTCAGTCTAAATGTCAGTTTCATTAACACTGCCGCTGTTCATTTTTGTTACAGTTTGATGCTTCTTACCTTTGTATTTTCTCCAGGACCCTTTCTGTTACTGGTAAATAAAGGTTAGAATAAATATTAGCTGTGTTTAGTGTTGCTATTCTGTGCAGTTTGAAGCGTATCTTTGTAATTTATAGGGTTTAAATGTAATGGACAGTCCTTCTTAATGTTTGTTTGGCCTTTGCATCTCTTGACCTCAGTGCTGATGGGCTTCCATATATCAGAAAAAGGCGTCCTCAAACACGAATGACAGCTAGCTTTATTTTTTTTATAATTTTATTACTTTTTTGCTTCATATACTTTTCAGTGAGCAAAAAATATAAAGATACCGAGCGACTGTTTATACTTTGCATCTGGTGTTGCACCATAGTACTGGAAACATGTTGTTTCATTTCACTGTGTACTGCGTGTGTATGGCAGACATGACAATAAAATACTTGGATATACTTTGACCAGTTACCATTCATGTCTTGTCCCATGTGTGACCAGATCCAGTGTGATTTACTTTCCCACACAAAAAGGGCAACAGCATACATATCGTTTGAGTTTTACTTCCACTTACTTTTTCCTCATTATTATAAAGCTTGGTTTGGACAGTCTCATTGGTCAACAGCGCCAGAAGACACTTGTTTCAGGGGATCTACCATCTCACATTTCCTAAATATCTCACCTGCTGGCCTTATTTCCTTGTATGATCCGTTTTGATACAGATTGTGCAGGGTCTGGGTAGAAATATCATTTGGTATTTCCTGCATATCACAGAATGTGAGCTGTGGTGCTGTTTCCTCAACGTAATCCTGGTTAAGTGGTGTTCCCACCCCAAGTGGATTGCAAAGAAGAAACAGATACAATTAAGCGAGATCCTAAATAAACTGGCTAAATAAACTGGCAATTTGACTAAAAGACACTGGTTTGTACATAAATAAACTAGCAAAGTAGATGAATAGGTTGATGAATACATTGTCAGTGTAGATAAATAAATTGAAAGTGTCTGTAAATAAACTGACAGTGTAGATAAATAGGCATTAAATAGACTCAGTAGTGAGTGATAAGCTCCTCAGTAGAAAAATATGACCTCTCTTTTCCTCCAGGAACAGTGGAGGGTGATCTTGTCCATTTCTTAGGTTTACTGTATGTGTGGATGGAGCGGTTGTACCCGGAGCAGTGCTGATGCAGTTACTGTTGTTACTGTTTCAGAATGACAATTTATTGTTGCTTCCTTTATGAAAGACACCTCAGTATTGAAACACACACACATCGAAGGAATGTTGTCTGCTCCAACTTTCTACTCTAATGACCAGGAGGTGGAAATGTATTTTTAAAATGGAAGAATAAGTACTTTGAGTCTTTGATTATTTAAGATAATGAACATTACTAGAACAAAAGAAAAAAGTTACTGATAGTGTTGTGGCAGGACAACAAGAAAGTCCTCAAGTCTCGTCGTCAAAAAACGTTTCCACCGACTTCTCCTCCGTCCTGTGGGGTAAGACTCATTATTACTCTTCTCAGTGTCACTCTAGCAGCTTTGTACAGGTTTCTGTTAATTATAGTGAAACATTGGCCAGGTGCGGACAGATACTCCTGTAATTTATAATTTGCATTAAATTTGAGATATAATGGTATTTTCTATCCTTAAAAATTAGCCAGAAAATGGATTAGTATGTTGGAGAAAAGCTTCTACATATCTCTGTGTATCACATCATGCCTGGGTGGCGAAGCGCAGACGCAGGTTCTCATTGTTTTTGCAGACTTTTATTACCAAATACAAAGCACAAACAAACAAGGCCCAAGGGCCAAACACAAAAAACATGTAACATATACAGGTAGGTGGTGAGCGGTGGACTGACACACAAACAAGAACCAAAAGCCTTAAAATACCTACAAGACCAAACCCAGAACCAATGAACAAACACAATCACTTAAACCTAATGCAAAACCAGCTGTGCCTACACACATTAAACAAGACACTGTGAACATGTTCAATAAAAAGTCATAAACATACACAACACAAGGGCGGTCTCTAGTGGCCACTGACCGATGATTTTCACCCGAAATCCTGACCAGGGCCCTAGATTGCACCCCCCCCCCCCACAATGTGCCACCAGAGAGCCAAGTGGGCACAGGCCAGGGAATGCGGCTGCCGCATCGGGAACAGGTACAGAAACAGGGTCCTGGGTCATTGCTGGGACCAAAGGAGCACAAGAAAGAACGTCCCTCAATGCCGGCCTGAGAGCCGGAGTGCTCGATGCGGGTATGGGAGCCCACGTCCCCAAGGCTGGTGTTGGCACTGTGGTCGGTACGTTCTGGATGGGTGTGGCAGCCTGCTTCCTAAATGCAGGCGTTGGGGGCTGCCTGGGGACCAGTGCTGGGACCAAAGGAGCACAAGGGAGAACGTCCCTTGGCGCCGACCTAAAAGCCGGAGTGCTCGATGCAAGCATGGGAGTCCGCGTCCTCAGGGCTGGTTTTGGAGCTAGGCTTGGATCCGGTGAGCTGCTGACCCCTTAGTGCTGGCCCCAGGCTCTTTGGAGCTGCCAGCATGGGGGCAGCCATCTGCCTCAGGTTCAGAGCCTGGGAGCTCGTCAGGAGAACCTGCTGGGGCTGTCAAATACAAGATGAGTATCATAAAATTCAAGCAGTAAAAAATGGTTTTGATTATTAGCTCTTTATTTGATCTCCTACAGATGCAGTTCTTCATGAAACCATGCCTCAGCTCTCAAATACCTGACAACATTTAAAAAAAAAAATTAACTTGAAATCCTTCAAACATTGAAAGAAATCAAACGGGTTTCTTCCTCACATGGCTCACACATTAACTCTCTGCAAAACCGTACATTTATAGAACATGATGTCAAACAGCACATTTTACTTTAGTTTACAGAACTGTGGCACGGCAAAAAGGATTGGAGCTCATCCACCTCATTACTGTACCTGGAAATTCTTCTTCTGTCTTTACTTCCATCTACACAACATACACATTACACTCAGAAATAAACTGTACCTTTTAGCATATGAACACTTAAATATGTGTCACTTAAAGTTTTTTTAAGGGAGACCCTTTTCCTTTTTATAAACGTGTCTTTGACTCCATAAACCCTCTATTCACTCCAGGCATTTGTTAATTCATAATTAAAGATAGAAAAAGGTATAAATGTGAATGTAGTTTTTCTTTAAAGCCCCTTTAGACTGAACGATTGGACAGTTTTCTGGTATTGTGGGTACATTTCTCATACTTTGGGTGACTAAAATTGACCTGAGGACAATTTTTTTAAAGACGGCCCAATTTTCATGAAAACAGCAAAACTGCATAAAAAGTTTAGTCTGAGCAATTTATGAAAAACATCCATTCCAACCTGATGTGTGTTTTTGTTAATTACTGTCTCCTCCAGGTGACCTTTACTGTACAGAACAATAAAAGTAGCCGAGAAACTTACAGTTGTTTGTTGTCTCTTTCAAGGTTGGTGTGTGTTTTGTGTTTTCTTTCCAGTTTCCAGTTTTGTTTTAGTGCAAAGTTTGTAGCTTAAAAATGGCACTTCAGATAAATGAAGTGTGTGTTACTATTGGAAAGTGTTTTGTATTTACTTTAGTGCTGTTTGTTGTGTGTGTGTGTGTTACAGTTGCTTTGTGCAACACAGACATCAGCATCAATCAGCCAGGGAGTGTAGAAGCTGTAAGTGGACTTTGCGATCTCATACCCTGCACATTTACAATTTCTAACAATTATGATGAAGATCTCAAGAAACATGGTACAAGGAATCTCAAGGAATATGGTTAATAGTTGGCACTTACAAATATCACACAGTCTTTGACTCCTTGGCTCCTTAAAACAACAAGATTCAAGGGAAAATAACAGATCTCTGTATAAAGAACTGCACCACCATCTTCAACAATGTCAGTGAGACAGACAGTATGAAATATTACTTCAGAATAGAAGCATTGAGAGTGAAATACAGTTATCTGGATGGTCTGTCAGTGACAGTGAAAGGTGAGTGATACACTAACCTCTGTGTACAGAGTGACTGTATGAATGGACTAATAAACTAATTTAATGGACTGATATTAAATAACATTTCAAATACATCTGTGGCACTTAATTAACATCAGTATAACAGTCATGTGTGTGTGTGTGTGTGTGTCTCAGGCTCTCCCCACAAACCCACTCTGAGTGTGTTTGGAGATCAGAAGGAGGTGCCGGTGGAGGGCAGCTCTGTGAGTGTGATCTGTTCTGCTTTCTCTCCGTGTGTCTAGTCCTCTCACACGGAGCCCCCTGTCCCAGGACAGCAGCTTCCTCTCCTCTCACCTGAACTTCTTTGCTACTCATCTTCATCATAGAGTCTCATTCACCTGCACTGCCACCTACCAGCTGGAGGACAAAACCACCAAAACTGTTCAGAACTCCTTTTTATTACGTGTTCAGAGTAAGATTGGTTTATAAGTGGGACATCAATAAGGAATTACTATATTGTTAATAACACTGAATGTGCTAACAGTTCTCATTCTTGTACTCATTCAGATCATCAGTAGAACACATCAGTTTCAGTGTCTACACCTGGTCCAGTGCTGTTGGGCAGTTCAGTATCTCTGAACTGCAGCAGTTAAGCAAACCCAGCAGTGAACTGTTTGGGACAAGAAGCATTCTCAACACCCAAGACCAATAAGAAATATAGTGATTTTTACCAGGAGCGAACTGGGACCAAAAAGTGAATTACAGTAATCCCTCGCTTTTCGTGGGGGTTACGCTCCAAGAGCACCCGCATATAGTGGAAAAAATGCGTTGTGTTTTGGTACAAAAATGCCTAAAATGCCTATTTTTATAGTGTAAACCCTAAATATGCCCCAAACATGCTCCCAGAACATTTTCATTTTAAACTCAGTTTAATGCATTACCCTTAAAGAAAATGTAACGGTAAACCCCTATTCGCCTCTTCTCAAGGTAAACCCATCTTTTAATTTAAATTTCCTGCAGAGAAATGCAACTCGGAAAGTTGCGTGACAAAAAAAGTATTGGGACACCCGGTTTTCAGAGAATAAAACCTGATCTACTCGGGCTAAAAATACAAATGAGGGCTCATTGGAAAGGTC
>JBBPCY010071619.1:0-11752 GCA_037974405.1 Brachyalestes nurse | reverse complement strand
ACTTTTGAAATAAAGTAATCACATTAGTAATCTGATTACTTTTATAGGGAGTAATCAGTAATCAGTAGTTTAATTACATTTTTAAAGTAATTTGCCCAACACTGCTCAAGACTACATTAAAGAAGAAGTCTGGATCTTTGGAAGCAAAATAGGAAGAAAAGAGGGGTGGCTCAACACTTTTGTATGGAGCTGTTAAGGAGCCTTATGAATGTTGTCTTTTAGTAAATTATTAACAAATTATTGAAGCAAACTTCAGACAGTGCTGAGTCAACGCAATACAAACTCAGTGCTGATTTGAATTGCAGGATGCTCTCTGCAAGCACTGACAACGTACATTCGGGTTAAAAACAGGGGGAATTTCTAAGCAACTGTGGTTGGTTATATTGATCTGTGTGTGAGTGAGAGTGTTTGGAAGGGATGTCCTGCTGGGCTCGGCCAGTGCTGCAGTATCTTTAATATGTAATACTGCTGCTGGGCCCTTCTCTATCCGTCTGCTCCACACAAGAACAAGACATTAAATCAGTGGATGAGATTTTTTATGGCACACATTTCCATCCGGGTCTAATTTTTTAGTCTTTATAAAATTAACCCATTTTCAATTCAATCAGTGACCTTCGTCTGTCCAGGCTCCGCCAACAAATGTAACATTATGCAGGCTTTAGAGGGCGCTCGTAAAATTGCGTAATGAAAGACTCTAACACCCACCTTTTAACCAGCACTATTAAGTCCAAAAAGTAATTTTGCATGTATATACACAGGAATAGGATTTCACTGGCTAAATTTTTGTTGGTAAACATACTATTAAAATCTCTTAGAAAAAACATTTACATCCATAATTAACCTGAATGTTTGAACTGAGGAGTGAAAAACTCTTGAGCCATCCCTCAATTCTTCATGTTTTGCTTCCAAAGATCCAGACTGACTTTCTTGTATTTTTAGTATAGTCTTGAGAAACAGTTATCCAGGCTTACTGAAGGACTTCCAAATGCTCTCATTTTCAGACTAGCCCCTGAACCTGACCAGAGGAATGTTTTTTGTTTATTAAGCCACACAGTGACCTACGTATGAATCATTCAGGCAGAACAAAGCATCTAATTTAAGTCCTGAACCAGTGAAGAACCAGGAGCAGATGATTCCAGATGATCAGGTGGTGATCAGTATACTGGTGGTGCTGAATGCTGAGTGGTTGGAACTCCTTTATCTTGGCTGCTTGTATCTTTAGGCACTTTGTAGCCTGTCGCAGTAAAACTTTTGTTCTGATTTCTTCCATTTTATCTAATCCATATACCAAACAGACAGAAGACAGTATTTTTGTGCCAACAACAGAACAAGAGAAAGAGTGAAACTGAGAGTTTCTTGACTCAGTGTGAGGCTGTGGGTCAGGAAGGTGCGGTGCTGAATAATAAATGCAGGTGTGGGGAGTGTATCACTGTGTTGTCACGTTTTTCTTCAGCCATCTGTCGGGTGTTTAATTGTAGCTACAGGGCAGCAGCGTAACTCTCTCTTTCTTCCTCTTTCCCTCATGTGGCTGCGCAGTCCTGCCTCCCTGAGCTTCCAATGACCGGAAAAAGGGATGAATGACCAGATCTGACCTAAACCTTAACATGAACAAACAACAGTGTGTGTGTGTTTGTGTCTGCTTTCAGGCACACACACACACACAAACACACACACACAACCACACACGCACACACACACACACACACACACACACCAGAGGAGGTTAAAAGAATAGTTCAGGAGAAAATCGAATTTACAACAAAGGTAGGTCAGTCAAGGCACACTTGAACTTTTTATAGGTGATGATACTGATGAAGAAGAAGAAAAAAGAAGAAGTGGAAAAAGAAGAGGAGGAGAAGCTGAAGAGGATGACAAATAGCAGAAGCAAAAAGTAAAGTGGCTCCTTATAGTCACACGTGAACACACCACAGTTTGAGATTTGATTTTTGAGATCTGTATTGAACCCATTCACCAAGTTCACCCATTCACCCGGGAGCAGGGTGTGGGGACACTAGCAGGGTTGGGATTCAAACCCACAACCTTCTGATTGCAGGGGCAACTCCCTGACCACTAGGCCACCAACAGCCCCACAAAAAGAAGAAAAATAAGAAGAAGATGAAGAGGTTGAGGAGGAACATTAAGAAGAAAAAATGAAGATGAAGAAAAGAAGAAAAAGGTGAAGAAGAGAAAGAAGAAGAAGAAGAAGAGGAAAAGAGAGAAGATGAGAGAGGAAAAAGACAACAATAAAAGATGCAAGAAGAAGAAAAGGAGCAAAAGGAAGAAGAGGAGGAGAGAGGAAAAATATGACAAAGGAAAGAAGCCTAAAGAAGAAAACCAGTAAGGAGAGGAAGAAGAAGAAAATGGCAGAGAAGTGGAGGAAAAGGAGGAAGAAGAAGAAGTAAAAGACCAACATGAGGAGGATGATGATGTAGAGGAAAAAGTAGAAGGAGGAGAAGTAAATAGGTTTCAATGATTGGTTTACATTCTTAAATATTAAGGTTCTTATCATTTTTGGCCTGGATGTGTTGTTACTGTTAAATTTTTTCTTTGTGTGAAGGTTCTTAATCTCTTTATCAAAAACAAAAAAACATCTAATCAGAGCTTCAGGCATCCACAAGTTCTTTTATTGCATCACCCTGAAGGACACTTCTGGCCAGAGTAGTCTAGAATTTCCAACTTGCGAAGCTTCCTTTGATGAAGTCCACCCCCTCCTTCTCGCTCCTGTCCGTCGCACCACACAGTAAAAATATTTTACAACTCTATCTATCAGGAGGCTTTGTTGGCTTACTGTGAACATATTGCCCACTTTAATGGCACAGTTAAGACCACTGATCATTGATTGTAGCCAGCATTAAAATGTTATTGCAGTCTGGTGGCCTCTGGAGTTGAAAGACTCCAATGATGCCAATGAATACTAAGCTTTAGGACTGATCTTAAATGTTTAATATTTAATATTTTAACCACACACCACATGATTCGTGAACATGAGAGTAAAACGTTATTGCCTTGGTGTAGCCTGTGTCTCTTAGTCCTTCAATCTTGCCCTCCGAAAGGTCGGTGAGATAATCCACATGCGGTTTAGATCATACGGGTTATAAACTCGCCGAGTCACAGGATAAAACTCAATAAATCCTCTGTACCCCTTAAACAACACAGTGTGCAGCCCAACAAAGCAGCTCCAATCACCCAAAAGTGAGGCTTATAAAATGTTAAAACTCATAAAAATGCATTTCCAAGGCACTTTTCCTTCAGAGCAGGCGCTTAGGATTGATTTTGTTCAAGAGATGCTGCAACAAAATCCATAAAAAATGGGATAAGAATGAAATCTTGAAGGGAATCTGACCATCAAAGGTACAATACGAGATGATAACAAAGAAGAAGAAGAGGAGGAGGAAAAGAAAAGAACATGAGGAGGAGGAGAAGAACAAGAACAGAAAGATGAAGAAGAAGAAGTAGAAGAAGATGAACTGGTACAGAAGAGCAAGAAGATGATGAGGAAGAAATCATCTTAATTCATGTGGAGGCTTAATTCATGTGGAGGTGTTCGTGTGGAGCCCCCCACCTCCAAACCCCCAATAGGTACAGTGATTTATTGCATCATGTGCAAACATACATGTAAATACAGAGCTTGTATAATTCTAACTAGCCTTAAAGTCAGTATTTGGTCTGAACACCACTATGAGTGCTGAACTCTCTCAGACAAACTTTCCCGTAATTTCTTTAAGGATCTTCAGAAATTGTTCTCCAGGCTTCTTGAAGGACATTCCAAAGCTTTTGACATTTTCTGCCTTTTGTTCTGTTCTCAGTCCAGATGATCCCACACTGCTTCAACACTACATAGCTACATAGCTCCAGAACAGAACTAAAGAAATGAGCTCTTGGCATCATTCATGCCTTGACTGACTATATTTTATATGTGGAAAGAGGGGGGAAATGGTTAAAAATGAACAAGTGTACTTTTAAGTGTTTGTCATGAATCCTGAGCGAATGCTGAATCTTCTCTTCGGTACTGTATGTCAGCAGCTCTGCAACTCCAGATGGCTGTAAAATATGAAATGAACAGGGTGTGAAGACAAAGTAAGAGAACTTTGGAGTGACTGAGGTGTGGCCATCAAGTGTGAGCATTTGTCTGGAATTGGCACAAAAGAATAAGCACACACACACACACACAATGTGAGAGAGAGAAGGAGAGAGAGTCTTGTGTGTGTAATATTCAGTGCTCAAATCAATCTGGCTTCATCCGATAAGCAAATCTGGCCAGCAAGATACTGCTGACATTAGAAACGAAAATGTTTTCTACAAATATTTGAGTGGAAGCACAAGCTACAATTGAGCCAGGGCAGATTAACAAACATACACACACACACACACACACACACACACCTACACACACACACACACACACGTACAGATACACACCTACAAAAGTGTTCTGACTGGTTACAGTATCAAGTCTCTGGACAAGTGTACATTAAGTCTCTGAGGTCCAAATCGAGTCTCAGATGTCTGAGGTACGAGTGTGCCAGTCAAGTCTCTGAGCAGTGAGTATGAGTCAAGTCGCGAAACTCTCGAGGGCAAGTCTGAGTGGAGTCTATAAAAGGCAAGTCTGAGTCAAGTCTCAGGTCCTTGATAGTCAGAAGCAAGTCTCTAGATTCTGAAGTGTGAGGTAGAGTTGAGTCTCAGGTCTCTGAGGGTTGAGTCAGAAGAGACACTCTGGTGCGTGAATCAGAGTTGAGTCCTAACTGCCTGAGATACAAGTCTCAAGTCATATCTTAATTCTCTCATATCTTAAGTCAAGTCTCAAGACTGTGAGGTGAGTCAGAGTCGAGTCCCAAGTCTCTGAGGGGGAAATTTAAGTCTAGTCAGTCTCAAATTTCTGTAGTGTGAGCCCGAGTTGAGTGTCAGGTCTCTCTTTTTTAGTTAGAGTCAAGTGTCAAGACTCTGAGATTTGAATTTGGGTCAATTCTTGAATCTCTATTCGAGTTCAAAATCATTCTGTCTCCAGTCTCTAGAGTGTGAGTCCAAGTCATATCTCAAGTCTCTGAGGTTTGCATTCGAACTGAGTCTCTGAGGTGCGAGTCCATGTCAAGTCTCGAATCTCTGAGAGGTGAGTCATGGTCAAGTCTTGAATCTCGATAGGGCTTGAGTCCAAGGTTGGGTCTCTGAGTTTTGAGTCTCTAAGATTTCTTTAAACCTGACTCTCAAAAACACTGTGAATAAATGGCTTTGCTGCATTTGAAGGACACACTGGTGTTGGAATGTGTGTGTGTGTGTGTGGCTACAATGCCCGTTTTAGAGGGTCTGCATCTGAGAAGAGACGCAGTGCTGTGGAAGCACACCGTGTTGTTTATGTAAAGATGTAAATGACGGCACTGAGGCGGAGGTGTGTGTCCTTGTGCTGCTTCGAAATGTGTTTATAGCTCTGACTGTCCTCGTCTGCTGCACATACACACAACTACAAATTTGTTTTGCTTCAATAACATCAAAGCCATTAATAGATTCTGTGGAATCAAATGTAAGTAAACACCACCCACTTTAATTCCCCTGCTCTCTACAGCAGCAGCCAAAAGTTTGCACAAACCTACTTTTAGCGGGGTTTCTCTCATTTTTGCTGTTTTTTCACACTTTTGAAAAATAATGGGGCAATTATGCGGCCGGTATCTGAGCCGCTTATCCTGGGCAGGGGGCTCAGTGCTCTTAAGGCACTTTTCCACAGGTCTACAGGAACAGTGCTGTATCTATACCATACTGCAACGGCAGTGTACCTCAGCCCAGTAACAGCCCGGTGTTTTTCGACGCATAGTTCTCTCCCCACAGTTTATGGCCAGTTGTAATCCCAAAACCATGCCCACAAAGTCGAACCAGTGGAAATTGATTTCTGTCAGTATTTTTGTTATTGTGGTCTTGTTTGAGCCTTCTTGTTTAAGTTTTTTTCTTTTTTCTCGGCGTTGTTTAGCCATGCGATGAGTGCAGTGATGTCCTGCTACACCTTCATGTTTCTCACAGAGTTAAAAAATCTCCCACTGAAATTAATCTTCAGCCAGGCAGTAGTTGTAAGTTTGTATCTCCGTTGTTGTTTTTCTTGTGCAAACAGGAAAAAAAACAATATCCTCTTGCCAGTGCATCGGTTGTCATGACAATATTTTGACCAATCAAAAAAGCAGGAACACAGTCAGCTCAGCTGTGGACCACTTTTGGCCCTGCCATTGAGCAGCACAAGCACGGCTTGGGTTTGGGTCACATTATTTTTTTTGTAACAGAAAAACATGTTTGCAGTATGGCCCGATTCCTTGTGCCAGTTGACAAGTACCATTAGAGTGACTGGTGGAGAAACACCACCCTTGCTGGGAAGTTAACTCAGGACCTTCTGTTGGTAGAGGCAACAGCTCTGCCAACAGCATCATGGAGCCATCATATAGGAGGAGTACGAAATAAAACGCTCAAATTCATATTCATATTCATAAGAAACACATACCAAAGGACTACAGGCTGTAGCCCAGCTTCATATATTTGCCCCCTCTCCCCCATTCCTCAGTAGAAAGGGAACCCCACAGGCCCCCACTGACCAGAAACTATTTGGGTGGTTGACCATTAGTGGCATGGTGTAAGGCCTGGTACAGAAGATGCGGTGTAGTCCCAGTCAGGGGCTACTGGACAGCCCGCTCCAGATCACAACTCCAGGATTTCTCACAGGCCCATCAGGTGGAGATCAGAATCACTCGGCTCAAGTAGCATATATAGCCCTTCCAGACAATACCTGTGCGAAGGATACTAACTCTGCCTAATTACCAGGCATCCTCTCTGTGTTTTCTCTGACCTGTTTCTGAACCTTCCCTTTTTTGCCTAGTGGACTGATTGCCTGTTTTTGGATTTATTGGTTTTTGTTTTTTTGTTACAGTTTTGGAGTTTCCCCCTTTTGCCTTTGTGGACTTTGTATTGCCGATAAAACTTCTATTTTTCGTACTCTGCAGTTGGATCCATACCCGTGTTCTTTACACATAGGTAGTTATTATATTATTATAATTATTATATTATTGTTTTTAAACAAAGTAGACTGTACAGTAAATTCTATTTTAAAAATTTCGCAGTACTGTGTTTGATCATCATTATTGTGATATTGTTTGCATTAACACACGACCTCAGTGTGTGTTTGCAGAAGAAGCAAAGCAAAGCAAACAACCCACAAATGTTCTCAAATTTGGTGCAGTATAGCAGCAAATGTCAGACAGCCATAAGTACTGCACAGCCCTCATTGGGGCAGCTGGTCGCCTAGTGGTTAGGGTGTTTGCTCTGTGATCAGGAAGTTGTGGGTTTGATTCCCAAGACTGCTAAGCACCTCTGAGGTACCCTGAGCACCGTCCCCACACACTGCTCCCACACACACTGCTCCCACACACACTGCTCCCTCACACACTGCTCCCACACACACTGCTCCCTCACACACTGCTCCCCGGGCGCTGTGTTCCTGGCTGCCCGCTGCTTCACCTGGTGAATGGTTTTAAATACAGAGGAAGAATTTCATGCTGTTCATGTAAGACAGAACAGTCACTTTATTTCTTCATATTTTGCTTCCAGGAGTCAGATTTTTTTGTATTTTTAATGTAGTCTTGGTGAACAGTTCTCCAGGCTTCCTGACCAGTTTCAGAGGAATGTTTTATTGTTTGAATGTTTTTTGTTTGTTCCACACAGTGACCTACATATAAATTATTCAAGCAGAACAAAGCACATCTAACTGAAGTCCTGAACCAGGAGCAGATGATTTTAGATGATCAGGCAGTGATCAGTATACTGGTGGTGCTGAATGCTGAGTGGTTGGAACTCCTTTGTCCAGGCATCTTGTATATTTAGGCACTTTGCAGCCTGTTGCAGTATATCATTTGTTCTGATTTCCTTCATTTATTCTACTTAAATAGGTCAAAAACAAGACAGTTTGACAGACGGAAAATAGTCTTTTTGCACCTACAAGGTGATTCAAAGCAGAATGTAAAGAAATGAGAAATGTGGATTTTGCACAGTACTCCACATTTCACAAGACTGTCACTTTATAACAGCAGGAGATGTTTAGAAAGGTTACCAGTGTAACAAAGTCTGCGGTGGCGGTCTGTTTGTTTTGGTGCTTTAGTGTGTTTCTTGCTGGATAATAACGCCACATTATAAGTCCATTAAGGTTTCAATGCATTTTTCTGCAGGGGCTGCTATTACTGAAATGAAATGTAATGATAATGAAATGATGATGAGCCTCGAAAGGTCAGCCTCAAGGGGGGCAGGGGGGGCGACACTTAGCGCTGAATTTATTTTTATGTTTTCGAAGCACAGAGCAATCAGAAACTCGGGGGGTAATTTGCCGTCACCTGTATGACACTCAGCAGCGGTTTTAACGGAATGTTTTGACTCCTTGTGCTCCATTGGAACAATTTTAATTTTAAAAATCCTATTTAATATAAGATGTCTAGAACTACTGTTGCCATGTTTGTGCCACTGCAATGCACTTACACAGTTATATATTCTGTGGTAACACTCCACTGAAGGCCAGGCTTCATGGCACATACACAATGACCCCACAGGTTTTTACCATCCATTCATTTCACAAACCACAGATTTTTATATTGTTAGTTTTATATTGTTAATTTTATATTGTTCATTCATTAATTCATTCATTAATTCATTCATTTTCTGTAACTGCTTAATCCTTACTAGGGTAGCAGGTACCCAGAGCCTATTGAGTGAACAACTATAAATGAAAATATGTCAAATAGAACAAGTTTCCTTTCTAAGATTTTCTAAGAATTTGTGGCAGTGCACGTCTGACTAATATTAACTGGTTGTGTGGTGATGCAGATTCAAATTCTTTTATACATTAAATGCACTCATTAACTGTATCATCCCATTGGCTGTCCCCTAATAGCCTGTTAAATATCTAACATTCCAGTCCAGTGATCTATATTAGAATTAGAATTAGAATTATATTAGGTGGCTTTTGTAGGTCAGTAGTGATGGTTAAAAAAAGATTTTCTGTCTAATAACGGCACTCAAATGCTGAACATACTGTCAATTTATCTGTCAGCAATGAATACTGTGTGCATTTTTAGTGAGTATGAAGTGAGTAACATGCAAATGTAGAAAATCTCAGTGTGTGCCAAAACTTGGAGTGGTAGTGCACATAAACAGTTATAGTCTTCCTCCCACAAGCGTCAGTAGTCATAATACCTTCTTTAGTCCAGTTTGATGCCATTTCATCTCAGAAAATGTTATGCCATCTGAGTCCTGCTGGAATAAGCCTTTATGTAAAGGGGCATTTGGCTGATGCTCTTATCCATGGTGACTTACAGTCATTAGTTACAGGGACAGTCCCCCTGGAGACACTGAGGGTTAGGTGTCTTGCTCAAGGACACAGTGGTAGAAAGTGGGGTTAGAACTGATGACTTTGTGGTCATTAGACTCACATGAAAGTGTTTTTCCCACTGCGCTACTACCACCCAAGCTAGAAGGATTGTATCAGTTTATGTCAGCTGTTGTGAAAATGTCATAGTCTTGCAAACTCTGGCTTTCAGTGAAGTGTCACCTAACTGGTTAATATTTGCATTCCAAGGAATCAAGACTCCCTAGCAGCATGAGAACCTCTGAGGAGAACCAAGAAAGGGGAGCTTCTTTCCTCCTCCAGGCTGCATGTCAGATACAGACATATTTACAGACACATTATAAAGAGGACTTCGGATCAGGAATGATCCAACAGATCAAAAGCATGTAAAAGCAGAAGGAGAAAAACATGGGGAATTAGAGACCCCTCTGGTGGAAATGCATAATTACAAGGAAGAACCGTTTAGAGGCGCCATGTTCAGTGGTCAGATGGGTGTATGTAACTGTGGGAGTTCAGCACATTAATGTTGCATGTAATGTAATGTTTACATTACAATCTTCTGTCATATGGCTGCTGCATAAACCAGATGTTGTTCAAAATCCTGGACACCAAACCCTCACAGCAAGTCCAGGCGTGCATACCAACAAACCCTCACAGCAAGTGCAGGAGTGCATACCACCAAACCCTCACAGCAAGTCCAGGAGTGCATACCTGGTCAGGGACAACAAGGCCTACTCTCTGACCATTCAAAACACATTACTGATCACTGCCACACCCCCACTAACCCCCATTAACCCCACTCCATCAGGCTAGCGACTGTCCAGAACACGATTCACAACAGCACACACACACACACACACACACACACACACACACACACACACACATGCTGGACTATTCCACACTTTCTCAGAATGGGAGTTAGACTGGGAGTTCCTCACAAGGCCAAACAGTTCAGGCAGAGTAAAAAAGCTGTGACTGAGACAGACACACACACCACACACACACACACACACACACACACACAAACACACACGCATACACATACATGCACAAACACACACACTCTGTTTAAAGGAAGATGTGTGTCTGTATGGCTCCCTGGAGAGTGTGATCCTCGTACAACAGCTGGCAGCCAAATAACGACCATGTAACACATCTACAATACAATACAGAGAGAGAGAGAGAGAGAGAGAGAGAGAGAGAGAGATGGATGGGGAGGAAAACAGAGGCAAAGAGAGAAAGAGAAAGAGAGATTAGGATGAGAGACATTATGGATCATTATCTCCCTTATCTGTGGACGAGTCCACACAGCAGACTGAAATACACACATACATTACAATATGAGTGTCACCACCACACACACCACTGTTCGTGTTACTGCTGTTCTGAGAACAGCCCACCACCCAAATAATGTCTGGCCTGCAGGGATCCTGTGGTCAGAAACTGAGCAGTGATGAGTGTGGTGGAGGGTAAATCAACTGCAGCAATAGAGTACATCTGTATAGTGAAGGCATACAGTAGCTGTTTCCTATAAAGTGTCCAGTGAGTGTATTTCAGTGGAACCCGACACACCCAATCTGCTCATCGTTGTTTTCTATGATTCTATACTTTCCAGAACTGCGGCTGAATACATTATGCATAAATTGTATCTTTGTAATTGATGGCCAGATTTTATAGGTTGAACAAACATTATCGGAAGCTCCAGGCATAACACGCTTAGATAAATGAAGATTCATTGTTCTTTGCTCAATTAATGTTGAAAAATGGCCTGAAACTGCAAACAAGGAACAAGGAGTTTTTCATACCAGTTACAAACACTCTATTCTGGTAAAAACTCAGAGTCAGAACTCGTCACAGTGGTGCTCAATGGAACTAAACATTCACTTCTAAAAAACTCTTAACAGAGTTTTGAGAAGTTTTGAGGTCCTAAAACTTAACTCATTTTTGTTGGAGGGATACATGAAGGGTGTTACGAGGCAAAATTAGTGTGCAAATGTGATTTAGTTCAGATTTACTCTTTTACCATCATCAACATCCATATAAACACCCAGAGACATGTGGAGCTTCACTGGGGGTCGATAGTAAATAAAACGGCTGGATTTGTGATGGAGACATCTGGAGACATTTCCATTCACCCCCACTGTAAATCAGCTCAAGGTGATAAGAATAATTTTAACACTAGAACCGCCAACATTCAAATAAGTGTTTAAAATATATATTTTTGCAGGTTTTTTTCACTCACATCCACAGTGATCTCTCCTCCTTCCGACTTTCCCTCACTCAGATCCTGGTACAATAGCCAGGCTTCTTTGGCCGTCATATATCTTTTGTACGGGTCCATGTCTTAAATTTTGCAGTATTTTAATCGATGGTGCGCTGTCAAAGTCGGAT